>CAUYRH010139339.1:0-10051 GCA_963574655.1 Perodicticus potto | reverse complement strand
TTAATCATCAGAGAAATGCAAATCAAAATTACTTTGAGATCTCACCTAACTCTAGTAAGATTGGCCCACATCACAAAGTCCCAAAACTGCAGATGCTGTTGGCATGGATGTGGAGAGAAGGGAACACTTCTACACTGTTGGTGGGACTGCAAACTAATACAGCCTTTTTGGAAAGAAGTATGGAAAATTCTCAAATGATGGTTACTAATCTGATTGCATCTTTTGTTTCTTTTCAGGCTGGTGTAGCTAATATTGTGAGAGGAAGAAAGAGAAAGAAGATTCTCTATGGTCTTATCAATCACAATTCCTGTAAAAAAAAAAAAAAATCCCTGACTTCCAGAGTGCAAAGCTGTGTTGACTACATTTATCCCTTTAATGTTCAAGCTACATGGAAAAGCAAATTCAGGAAAGTCTTAGATATTTTTCATAATAAAATGTTTAATCATAAAAGGAAAATAAAGAAAAATGTGACAAATATTCATGTATCTAACAAACAATACTAAAGTTTCATCCTATTTGTATCACAGTTGTTAAAAGACTTAAGAGTAACAAACTATTGAAGTCATCTCTGAATTCCTACACCGTCTCAGATCTATTTCAATAGCTTGGGTGACGTTCTAATAAATTCTAGCTGCGGTTTATCTTCCCATAGTTTGTAGGTTCTGTCTCACTCTCTTACAAGGCCCTGAGTAACAATGCGAAGCCATCATACTTCAAAGTGAGGGTGGATCATTATGTTGCATTTTTTCTTAATCTCTCTCCAAGAGAAGAAAGCAGCCTTCCCAGCTCAAATCAAAGGACAGTGTTATGCATTCATTTTCTCTACTCACTTTGTAATGCAGCACAAAGCAAATACCTTCTGTGGCCTGTAGGCATTGCAGGGTCTCCATTAGCTTTACCCATCTGGGCCTTCGGTTTTTATGCTCTTAAAAAATAAGGGAAAGAGAAAATCAAATACCTTACTCAGACCAAGTCTATGTTTCATCAACACAGCCAGTTGAAATGAGGAATGTTTATTCAATCGCCTGGTTAGTAAAGTATTCAGCTGGCTTAGCATCGTAATATGAAAATATTTCAAATATATATAAAAATATGGGGAATAGAATGATAAATCTTCTGGTACTAGCACACAGCTTCAACAATTACCAATTCTGGGACGACCCTGTTTTCTCTATTCCCTTACCACTTCCACCCTGCCAGTGTTATATGAAGCAAATCTCATATATTAAATAATTTCACTCTTAAGTATAACAAATCTATATAAAAATCTATCAGATCTTTGAAGGATAACTATGCTTTTAAAAAATACGATCACAAAAACATTTTTACCCTATGTTTTCTTTCTTTCTTTCTGAAACAGAGTCTCCCTCAGTCACCCAGGCTAGAGTGCCATGGCCTCTGCCTAAGTCACAGCAACCTCAAACTCCTGGGCACAAGTGATTCTCCTGCCTCAGCTCTTGAATGGCTTGGGAATACAGGCACCTGCCACCACACCTCGATAATTTTTCTCTTTTTAGCAGAGATGAAGTTTTGCTTTGCTCAGGCTGGTCTCAAACTCCTGACCTCAGCAATCCTCTCACTTTGGCCTCCCAGAGTGCTAGTGCCGGTATCACAAGAATGAGGCACCACGCCTGGCCTTATACTTTCTTAGTACAATAAAATATCAGGCAGTATTGATTTTTCTGTGTCTCATAGTTTTTTTTTACAGTCTGCTTGTTCGAATCAGGACATAAAGTTCACATACTGCAAATGGTTGATGTGCCTCTCAAAATCTCTTTCCCTCTACAGATTCTCTCTATTACTTCTTTTTCGTCCTTGCAATGTTGTTGTTTAAGAAACCAGGACTTGCGTCTTATGAAGTGCCCACACTCACACTTTGTTGATTGCATCTTTATAGTGTCTTTTAAGAGAGTCTCCAGTCCTATGTATTTCCTGTGACTTAGAAGTTAGATATAAATGCTTAATCAAGACTCAAGTTCAATGGATTGTTTTTGTTTTTTCTGGACTAAATTTGGCTGATTTTAAAAGAGAAACTGATGAAATTGTATGTGCTGAAGGGAAGTGAGGTGCAGGAAGAGGAAATGGGGGTATTTTATAAAGAAAAGACCGTCTTCTTCACAATTATGATCTAAGAATTGATTCCCTTGTAATATCTCTCAGACTGATCAGATCTTTTTTTATATTTGGGGCATGTTGGTGAGACATAATCAAGGACACAGTTACTTCTGTGATGGATTTAAGAATGGGACTGATCTTGGGTCAATTACAATTCCTTGCCTTTAAAGCCAGTTTCATGCTGACAATTCAACAGCACAATTTGTGTACTTATTTGGGAAAAGGGGATGAGTATGGGACAGGAGTATAAATCTGAACTTCAGAGTGTTCATGGGGTTGTTTCCTCACCTAATACAGTGATAGGTCTGAGCTGGTCTTTGCCATTTGTAATAGGATGTTAAAATGAGACAGCAGCATTATGAAATCAGGAGCAAAGGGGATAGAAGACAGGTCCACAAGTGCAAAATTTTTGTTTTTTGTTTTTTGTTTTTTTTTTTTTGAGACAGAGCCTCAAGCTGTCATCCTAGATAGAGTGCTGTTGCATCACAGCTCACAGCAACCTCCAATTCCTGGTCTCAAGTGAGTCTCCTGCCTCGGCCTCCCAAGTAGCTGGGACTATTGGCGCCCGCCACAGTGCCCGGCTATTTTTTGGTTGCAGCCATCATTGTTGTTTGGCGGGCCCTGGCTGGATTCGAACCCGCCAGCTCAGGTGTACGTGGCTGATGCCTTAGCCGCTCAAGCCACAGGCGCCGAGCCCATACGTGCAAAATTTAACAGGAGAAATTTTGGTTACTAGTTCTTCAACACTCCAATCATCTTCACTTAGTTGGGAGTACAATGAAGGAGAGGAGATCTCTAATGAACAATGTGCTTTATGTGACAGTGTCCTTCAGGCAGCCATCCGGGCCGTGATCCCTCCAATAGCTGGGATGCAGAGCAGGACAGCTGTGACCCACAACTTGGGAAACACAGATGACAAGAGGCAAGTGGCAGACCTCCTTGGTGGTGGCATCAGCAGGGAGCTGTTATGTTGGGGAGAGAATACCCACCTCCCTACATGTGTGCGGGTTCCTAGAAGGACAGAGTGTCCTTGTGCCAAGAAGCTAGAGGTGAATGTGAGATTCTTAAGAACATTCAAAGTTCCAATCTAAAACTAAAGATGGATTTATACAAGTCAAGAAAGACACTAGGAAGAGAGATCGCCAGAAAAGCAATTCAGGACGACCTGAATTGTGGAATTCAGGAAAGGGTTTACAGGAGAAATAATTAGCTTTAGTCAGCTGTCGTGCCCAGAGGGTGCATCTGAAAATCACCTGGAGAGCAGAAGATGGGGCTATTCACGTCTGAAATTGAAAATGTGAAAGCAAAGGAAGCATGTCTTAAATGCTGTCCTTATAGCACGCCCAGTATTATTTCTTTATTTCCAAGAATAAAAGTTGCATATAATAATCGTTTACAACATGATTAGTGGGGAACACATGTTTTGTTTACATACTTTGTTTTTGATTGAGTAAAAGTTATAAATTTGCTCTTCACCCAACATGTGTACATTGTGCAATGCCTAAATTGAGGTAATTAACACATGTGGCTCACATGCTTATTTTTTGTGGTAAGAACGCTTGAACTCTACCATTCTCTTAGCACTTGTCAAGTACAAAATCCACTGTTACCATGTTGACTATGCATCTCTTGAATTTATCCCTCCTAATTGAAATTTTATATCCTTTAGCCAACACCTCTGGCCCCCAGCCTCCAGGAACCACAATTCTACCCTCTGCTTCTGTGAATTTGACCTTTTTAGATTCCACATGTAGGAGTGGAGTATTTGTCTTCACTTATTTCACTTAACATAATGTTCTCATCTATGTTGTCAGAAATGGCAGGATTTCCTTCTTTTTTAAAGGCTGAACAGTATTCCATTATGTGTACCACATTTTCTCTGTGTGTCCATTGACGGACACTTAGAGTAATTCTGTATATTACCATCCTGGTGATTATTCCCCTTTTCAATTTTTGATGGTTTACAGTCTCTATGTATGCATGCATGCATGTGCTTACACACACACACACACACAACACGTTTTCTATAATTCTCCTGCCCAGTGGCCCAGGAGAGGTAGGCCTTAGTTTCTTCATTTTATAAACAAGAAAAATGAAACTCAGAGAGATTAAGTTCTACCCAAAGCTCTCATGACCTTGAACTGTTAAAGAAAGCTGGAATCAAAACACAAGTCTTACTGTTAATTTAGGAACAAACCATTACAAAATAAATGCTGTTTAAACTAAAAAAAACCCACAGGTCTTCTGTTTCTAGTCTGATGTTCCTCCTTCTTTGTTTTGCCATGTCACTGTTTTGGTGATTACAAAATCCTCGCTCCATTTAGTGTTCTGATCACTTTCAAGCTCTCCTTTCATAGATGGTTGTACTGAAGACATATTAGAAGTTACAAAACCTGATTCGGACTGTGGCTCAGGGACTGCTGCCAGATTTTTGCAAAGTGCTTTTCAATAATTCATAATAACTTAAACCTGGAAACCCACGGTCTAAATATAGCATGAGAAAACTGCGCTCTGGTGTTTAGTTAAGTCCAAACCTGTGTATTTAAATACATTAAATTTCTCCTTCTCCTCATCTAAACACATCCAGTGTCACCCGTTTATATGTACAGGATGCTTTTAAAGCAACCCTTATGGGTACAGGTGAAATTTACTAAATGTAGAACATAATATCTGCACACAATAACGAAGAAAATGCCATGAAAGCTATGTCAACCAGTTCAATGACAATATTTCAAATTGTATGTAAAACCAGCACATTGTACCCCATGATTGCATTTATGTACACAACCATGATTTAATAAAAAAAAAAAAAACCCTTACTAAAACATTCAGGTATCTCAGGTATCTGATATGCCATTATGTTATAGTTTTGCAACTTCAACTCTCTTCCCCTTTGGTTGGATGAGAGATTATCAAATGCCCTGTTGTCACAACCTCTGCTAAAGATCCTAGAGGGCCAGAGGAAGAGGCTAGTGTGGACTTCAGAGGAAGACATGAGAAAGAGCCCTCAGGCTGAAGACCATCTTTCCCCACCCCACAGGGAACTTCAACTCCCCATCTGAGCCCTAACGTGGGAGATAAAACTCTCTTGGCCAACATGGGTTCTCATGAGGACTGGGCTTTGGTCAGGGGTATTGAAGTCTTAATTGATTTGGTCTGTGAGGTCAAGAAAGAACAATGGTGTCTGTGGAGGACGACCAAAGACTGGTCATTGTTTCAAGTTTCCACGTGAGCAACAGTTTATTGAATCTGTCACTGAAACTGGTGCCTTACACTTCCTATGGCTATATTTCTGTCTGGCAATCAAGCCTTGAAGTGGCTTTTTTTTTTTTTTTTTTTTTTGAGGCAGAGTCTCACTCTATCACCCTGGGTAGAGGCCCCTGGGCTCACAGCTCATAGCAACCTCAAACTCTTGGGCTCAAGCGATTCTCCTGCTCCAGCCTCCCAAGTAGCTGGGACTACCCAGAGCCTGGCTATTTTTTTGTTGTAGTTGTTGTTATTTGGCAGGGCTGAGCTGGGTTTGAACCTGCCAGCTCCAGTATATGTGGCCAGCACCCTAGCCACTGAGGCACAGGCGCTGAGCCCCTGAAGTGACTTTGACCGGTCTAGTTCCCTTAGTTCCCTATCTAGAGCCCCTTTTATGATAAATGTCAAGACAGATATGGAGCGTATTGCAAGGGTACAAGTCAAATCGATCAAGTATAGAACATCAAAGTCTTAACACAATAATCAAGCAAATGAGGTGAAAACTATATTAATTAGTTTGATGTAAGCACTCCAAATTGTATAAAAAAACAACACATTGTACTTCACATATGCATAAATCTATTCATGATCTATGTATATATGATTTAATAAAAGGGGGGAAAAAAGACAGCTATCTCTGCTCCTTCTGCAGAGACAGTGGCTGACTACATCCCCAGCCCCTAGAAGGCATTGCTCTTGCCCTGTCTATATCTCTCCCACAGGGTCCATTTCATCCTCAGGGCTCTTTTGAAGTGGTTGGTACTTCGGCAGAGGAACTTCTGAATAATACCTGATCTAAACTAGTTTCCCTTCTACTATATTTTAGGAACTGGTCTTTTTGCCTTTGATACACTTACAGTTCAAATTTATTGCTTTTTTTTTTCTTTTACTTAATTTTTGTCTTCTTTCTCCCCACTAAGTTGTAAACTCCATGAAAGCAGGGCCCACAGCTGTCTTGTCCATTACCATATCTCTCTATGTAAGTTCTTCATATAGAGGATATTGAATGAAAGAACTAATTAATTCTTGCATTGTGCCCCATGTAAGTCTAGTCTGTCAATCCTCTATTGAACCCACTTAACAAAATTTATGACAGAATGTAGTAATTATTCCTTTGAATTTAGAGATGTTGTATGTGAGGGTATGTCTTCTGGTGAATTCTCAACAAATTAAAAAATTATTTCTTGGCTCAGTGCCTGTTCAACGGGCTAAGGCACCAGCACGTACACCTGAGCCAGCGGGTTCAAATCCAGCCCAGGCCCGCCAATCAACAATGATGGCTGCAACCAAAAAATGGACGAGCATTGTGGCAGGCGCCTGTGGTCCCAGCTTCTTGGGAGGCAGAGGCAGGAGACTCGCTTGAGCCCAGGAATTGGAGGTTGCTCTGAGCTGTGATGCCACAGCACTCTATCCAGGGTGACAGCTTGAGGCTCTGTCTCAAAAAGAAAAAAAAATTTATTTCTTGTGATGCTTTGAATTAAAAATGTTTTTACTGATACATAATAATTGTACATAATTATGAGGTCTATTGGTATTTTGATACATGAATACAATGTAGATATTTAAATTAGGGTAACGAGGATCTCCATTACCTCAAACGTATAATTTCTTCATATTGGGATCAAAAATATGGAATGAGTGAGTAGGTTGCTCTTAAGCTGACAGATAACAGCAGCGTTTTATTCTACGCACACAATCTATTTTATTAAAGTAGTTGAATTTAACAACAGTAACTGGGTAAGCAAGTCATTCTTTTTATGAGCATACATTAGTTTTATTTGACAGAAAACCAATATAACTTGAATATGGCTGAGGCAGCCTTGGGAAATATCTGAAACTAGAATCATTCTTGGTTCAGTCTTGTTTACAACATATAGTCACCTCTATTTAACAGATCATTTCTTACTACAATTCTTAAAGACAGAGCTTTTTCCTAATAAATCAGTTATAAATTGTAGATTAGAATGAAGACATGTTTTTGCCTAGTCTTTAACCTCAGATTTGCATAGCACCCAAAGCATGTCTACTCTGAACATGATGTCTCTTTCTTCTGACACGGAATATGTATGAACCTTATGTGAACTGAGATAATTAGCAAGAAGGAGTTTACTTGATTTTCTAGATGTCTCAGTAAGAAATACATGCACTTTTCATTGTGCCCTTTATTTAAGCATTTCCAATGTCTTTAAAGGAGAAAGAGAATTCCAAGTATGGCCTCAAAAGCTTTGTGTTATAGACCAAATGTTTGTGCCCCCCTCAGATTCAAATGTTGAAATCTTACCCCCAAGGAGATGATATTAGGAGGTGAGGTCTTTGCAAGGGTTAGGTTAAGAGGGTGGAGCCCTTTGAATGGGACTAGTACTCTTTCAAAGAGATCCCAGGGAGCTCTCTGACCTTTTCCACTGTATGAGGACACAGTGAGCAGGCTATCTATGGAGCAGGCAGCTGACCCTCACGGGACGCTGAATCTGCTGGTGCCTCCATCTTAGACTTCCCATCCAGAACTATGAGAAGTAAATGCCTGTTGTTTAAGCCACCCCATTGACGGTACTTTTGTTATGGCAGCCTGAATGGACCAAAATGCTATATTAATAATACAAACACAAATAGTCTGATTACTCAATGAAGTTTTGTTAAGCTGGCTAATACCATAGCTAGACAAAGATATTAAAAATAACTAACACAAAAGTTTCTCTGATTCAAGAAAGACACTTCTCATTTAGTAGGAAAACAGGCATCTAAGCAATCAGAACACAACATAATGGATATCAGAATAAGCAAACTATTGGAAAGGCAGAAGGAGGGACTAAGTATGGGAGGTATCCTATTCATTAGTGTACCTGAACACGTTCTTTTGACAGGTGTATATGTGGTTCATTTCAAAAGTTTTGAGATAAAAATCAAGAAACATAAAACCCATGGGGATGGAAACAAATGAAGCCCTCCCAGCAACACCAATAAGCCAAGCCAATTGAAACTTGCATGGATGAATCAGAAAGGAGGCTGCTGACTGTGCTTTGTAGAAGTGAAATAATGGACCATAACACAGTCTGTCTCAAAACTTTTGTAGTAACCCATGTATAAGAGCAGCACATGTAAATGCACCCCACCTTTGGGAATATTCCTTGTCACACTGCTTCAGTCCACTCTCCTACACTTCATCATGGGCTTACTCTTTTCCAGATACTCTTGATATCCACTCCAGAATGAGAACCTTGAACTGGTCACCAAACATAGGCTTTGCTTTCTGGCTTTGACCTTCTCCTCCCCTCCTGCCAGTATACCCTGCTCCACAGCTCCATGCACCAAATGGATGAGGCATTGGTTCCCAACTTTGCACCGAATCTCCCAGGAAGTTTTAAAATGTCGGGTCCCTACAGAGATTCTATATTAATTGTTCTGAGTTGCTACTTGAGTGGTGCCAATCCTTGTCTCCCCAGGTGATTCAGATGTGTAGGCAGTGTAAGAAAAACACTTGGATGAGGGAAGCCCTATATAGAAGAAGAAAGAACTTTTTCTCAGTGTTATGTTCTTTTCCTGGGACCTGCAAATCAAACTAACAAAAGACAGATTAACAGGAGAAAAAAGTACGTACATTTTATTTGATATTAACATTTTAAAATTTTTATGTGACTGAGGGCTTCATAGAAAAGAAGTGAAAACCCAAAGAAGTGGTTAAATGTGGGAGGCTTATTAATATTATTTTAATAGAGGGCGATAAAATGTGGAGAAGTGAACAGGCAAAGGAAATGAGATTTTAGGCTTCTAGAGATGGCAAATTTTGGAAAGGTAAATGTATGGAGGAAATTAGTGGTAGATGAGGGCTATTTAGTGAAGTTTGTATTGAAGATTCATCTCAGTTAGTGTTACCTCCTTCTGGTATGAAGGAGGAGAGGGGGACACTTTCATAAAGGGAAATTGATACTCTGCTTTTAGGCAAATAAGGAAAGGGAAGAGAGTTTTTCCTGTGTTTTCTTTTATTTTTTATATTTTTTATTTATTATTTTTTTTATTGTTGGGGATTCATTAAGGGTACAAGAAACCATGTTACACTGATTGCATTTGTTGGGTAAAGTCCCTCTTACAATCGTATTTTGCCCCCAAAAGGTGTGGCACACCCCAAGATCCCACCCCCCTCACTCCTTCCCTCTCTCTGCTCTTCCTTTACCCACCCCTCCCTCATTCTTTCTCTCTCTGCTCTCCCCTTCCCCTACCCCCTCAGGTCATTAATTGTCATTAATTGTCCTCATATCAAAATAGAGTACATGGGATTCATGCTTCTCCATTCTTGTGATGCTTTACTAAGAATAATGTGTTCTACTTCCATCCAGGTTAATACAAAGGCTGTAAAGTTTCCATTTTTTTTAATGGCTGAATAGTATTCCATAGTGTACATATACCACTGTTTGTTAATCCATTCTTGGGTTGGTGGGCATTTAGGCTGTTTCCACATTTTGGTGATTGTAAATTGAGCTGCAATAAATAGCCTAGTGCAAATGTCCTTATGATAAAAGGATTTTTTTCCTTCCGGGTAGATGCCCAGTAATGGGATTGCAGGATCAAATGGGAGGTCTAGCTTGAGTTCTTTGAGAGTTCTTCATACTTCCTTCCAAAAAGGTTGTATCAGTTTGCAGTCCCACCAGCAGTGTAAAAGTGTTCCCTTCTCTCCACATCCACGCCAGCATCTGCA
>CAUYRH010139336.1:0-18248 GCA_963574655.1 Perodicticus potto | reverse complement strand
TTTGTTCTATTGAGGTACTTTTGTAATGAAAAGTAATACTGTGACAGTTTGATAATTCTACAAATTTCTTAATATTTCTCCATCATGGCCTTTTATTTTCACAATTTTCTGAGGTCTGAATTCAATTACAGTTTTTTTTTTTAACCAATTTAATCTCAAATGTTTAGCTACTTTGAATTTATGTATTGTAAGCTACAGAGAACATGAAATGTGTTTTCTTAGGATCTATATTGCGAACTAAACTAAACCTACTTTTTTGTGAAAAAAAAAAGATATGCAAGTTTTTTGGCAATAAGTGTTAAATAAAAGTAATTAAATACCTATTAATATAATTACTATATAATAATATCAGAAATTGGTTTAACACAAATTATACATTATAAATTTACCTAACATGAGACTGATTTGGTTTTGATAAAATATATTTGAACAGAATCATGATTACTTCTTTAATAATATAACTTTATTTCATTTGTATTCCCCCAAACCTTTCTTATGAAAATATTGGAGAGAATCACGTATATTTCCCTTACGTTTATGTATATATTTAATGTTTCGTGCCAGGGAAACAGGTAAAAAAAAAACCTATCACATTATTTTAATTCTTTTAAAGTAGAAATGAATCAATGAGTAGATCTAATAAAACACTGATACAATCTGTACAACACGAAAGTTAACTGAAAATGCTGGTTTGCAAAATTGGGTAGAGATAAAATAAAATAACAGACACATTGTAAATTCTCTCAAATGTCTCTGCATTCCATCCATGTCCACTAAAATATTTATTCTATTTTAAAATATTCCTTTAAAAGTTATATTTTAAAAAAAAATAGTATTCAAACCCTAATACTCTTTAAGTTATTTTTCTTACAACTAATAAACAAGAGTTTCTTAATTCTTCTTATACATAAAATTATTACTCACCAGAAAATGGCACCTGGGGAAAAAGGAAAGCGCTTATGAATGTCACATACAGGAAGATAAATTCAGAATTAAACTTCCTAAACCTAATATTGCTCTGCTTGACTCATATTATTCTATTTCTAGTCATTTCCAGTCCATGACAGTTTTTCAAGTGAGAATCCTGAGAATAGCCTTCTGCAACACATTGGGATTTGTTAGAAATGCCAATTCTTTTGGGGACCTGTAACTTGTGCTTTAATAAGCCCTCCAGGAGGATTGGACACATAGTAAAGTTTGGAAACCATTGATCTAAACCACATATTAAGTAATAGGTGCTATTTTAAAATGCTGAACAAGGGTAGCACATTGTGTCTATATTGTTTAGGAGAGAAAAATAAATCTTTTTTTTTTTTTTGATACAATGGAAAAATATTTGCAACCTGGAAGACTGTGAGTAAAACACCCAGCTTTTAAAATTCAAATTTTCTCTGCAATAAAACAAGGTTAGATTACCTTATCTTTTTTTTAATTGTTTTATTTCAAAGTATGATAGGGTACGGATATTTTTGGTTACATGGATTACTTTTATAACGCCTAAGTCAGGGTTATAAATGAGCCTGACACCTAGACAGTGTTTGCTGTACATATTAGGTGGGTTTTGCCCATTCCCCCTATCCCTTGCTTGGTTTCCTTTGAGTTTTACTTCCCTCTATGCAAATGTGTGCTCATACTTAGTTCTGATTTAGTAATGAGTATATCCAGTGTTTGTTTTTCCCTTCCATAGATACTCCACTTAGGACAATGGTCTCCACTTCCATTAATATTCTCACAAAAGGCATTATGTAATCCTCCTTTTTAACCAAGTAGTATTACATGGCATACCTATACCACATTTTGTTAATCCACTCCTGAACTGATGGGCATTTTGGTTGATACCACATCTCTGCCATTGTGAATGTTACAATATACATTCCACTATAAGTGTCGTTTTGATAAAATGACTTTTTTTTAATTAGGTAATTATCCAGCAGTGGGATTGCTCATTTAAATCCTGAGTCCACTTTTAGCTCTATGATGAATCACCATATGGTTTTCCATAGCAGTTTTAGAAATTTGCAGTCCCACCAATAGCATATAAGTGTTTCTTTCTCTTTGTATCCACACCAGCATCTATTATTTTATGACATTTTAATAAGAGCCATTCTAACTGCAGTAAGGTTATATGTCATTATGATGTTAATTTGTATTTCCCTGATAAGTGACTTTGAGCATTTTTTCATGTTTATTGACCATTTGTCTATCTTCTTTTGAAAAGTGTTTGTTCATGTAATTTACCCACTTTGTAATAGAGTTGATTGTTTACTTGTTAATTTGCTTGAATTCTTTATAAATTGCAGTTATTGCCCCTTTGATATACACCTTGTGAATATTTTCTATTTTCTCCCCTTCTGTATGTTGTCTGTTTGCTGTTATTTCCTTGACTATGCAAAACCATTTTAATTTAATCAAGTCTTATTTATGTTTATTGTTGCTGTGATTGCCATTGGGGCTCTTCATAAATTCTTTGCATAAGCCAAAATCTAGAAGATTTTTTAGTACATTTTATTCTAGAATTTTTATGGTTTCATGCCTTACATTTACATCTTTTAATCACCTTGAATTAATTTTTGTGAGTGGTGAGAGATATATTTACTGTTGCATTGTCCTGCTTGGGAATATCCAATTTTCCCAGCACTATTTATTGAATATGATTCTTTTCGTTAATGTATATTGTTGTCTGTTGTGTCAAAGATCGCTGGCTATATATGGATAGTTTTATATCTGGGTTCTCTATTCTGTTCCCTTGGTCTATTTTTGTACCAATACCATGCTGTTTTGGTTACTGTACCCTTGTAGTAAAAAGTTTATTATGCCTCCAGATTTGTTCATTTTGCTTAAGATTGCTTTGGCTACTTGGGCTCTTTCTGGTTCCAAACAAAGTATAAAATTTGATTTTTTTCTAGATTTGTGAAATATGTCAATATTTTTCTTCTTTTTTTTTTTTTTAATTAACTCATAGCTGTGTACCTTAATGCAATTATAGGGTACAATGTGCCGGTTTTATATACAATTTGAAATACTTTCATCAAACTAGTTAACATTTACTGCATTTCCTTAGTTATTCTGTTAAGACATCTATATTCTACACTTAGTAGATTTAACATGTACCCTTGTAAAATGAACCATAGGTGTGGTCCCACCAATTACTCTCCCTCTCCCCCTCTCTTTCCCCTTCATCTTGGGCTATAGTTGGGTTATAGCTTTCATGTGGAAGTTTAGGTGCTTATAAATTTGCTTCATAGTAGGGCTGCGTACATTGGATACTTTTTCTTCCATTCTTGACATACTTTGCTAACAAGAATAGCTTCCAGTTCCATCCATGTAAACATGAAAGAGGTAAAGTCTCCATCTTTCTTTAAGGCTTCCTAGTATTCCATGATATACATATATCACAATTTATTAATCCATTCATGGGTCGATGGGCACTTGGGCTTCTTCCTTGACTTAGAAATTATGAATTGGGCTGCAATAAACATTCTGGTGCAAATATCTTTGTCATAAAGTGATTTTTGGTCTTCGGAGATATACCTAGTAGAGGAATTGCAGGATCAAATGGCAGGGCTATTTCTAGATCTCTAACTGATCTCCAAACATCTTTGCAAAAGGAACGTATTAGTTTGCATTCCTACCAGCAGTACAGAAGTGTTCCCTTTTCTCTGCATCCACACCACCATTTATGGTTTTGGGATTTTCTGATATGGACTAATTTTACTGGAGTAGGATAGTATCTCAAAGTGGTTTTGATTTGCATTTCTCTGATGATTAAGAATGATGAGCATTTTTTCATGTGTCTGTAGGCCGTGCGCCTGTCTTCCTCAGAGAAGTTTCTCTTCAAGTCCCTTGCCCACCCTGAGATGGGATCGCTTGTTCTTTTCTTATTAGTACATTTGAGTTCTCTGTGGATTCTGGTTATTAAACCTTTGTCAGAGACATAATCTGTAAATATCTTCTCCCATTCTAAGGGCTGTCTACTTGTTTCATTTACTATGTTTTTGGTTGTGCAGAAGCTTTTTAGTTTGATCAGATCCCAAAGTAACTTATTGTATTTTTGGTGCTGCTTCAATTGCCCGGGGGGTCCTCCTCATAAAAGATTCTCCCAGGCCAATTTCTTCAAGTGTTTTCTCTGCACTGTCTTCTAGTATACAAAGTATTATTTTTTCAAGGTCTTTAAAGTATGACAGTGGTGCTTTAATAGGGATTAAAATTAAACTTTGTTAGGTATTAAAATTGTATATTTCTTTGGGTAGTATGAACATTTTAACAATGTTGATTCTTCCCAGCCATGAGCACATTTGTTAACATCTTCAGCAATTTCTTTTCTCAGAGTTTCATAGTTCTCTTTATAGAGATCTTTCACATCCTTTGTTAGGTAAACTCCCAAATATTCCACTTCTTTGGCACTACTGTAAAAGGAATAGAGTCCTTGACTGTTTTTTCAGCTTGACTATTGTTGGTATATATAAAGGCTACAGATTTGAGAGTATTTATTTTTTTAACCTAAGATGCTGTTGTATTCCTTGATAACTTCTAAGAGTTTTTTAGTTGAATTCCTCAGGTTTTCCAGATATACAATCTTATCATCTACAAAGAGAGAAAGTTTGATCTCCTCTGACCTGATGTGGATACTCTTGATTGCCTTTTCTTGCCTAATTGTGACAGCTAAAACTTCCATTACAATGTTAAAAAGCAATGGAAAAAATGGACAACCTTGCCAAGTTCCTGATCTGAGTGGAAATGATTTCAATTTACTCCATTGAATATGATATTGGCTGTGGGTTTGCTATAGATTGCCTCAGTCAGTTTAAGAAAAGTCCCTTCTATACCTATTTTCTTAAGTGTTCTCATCATAAAAGGATGCTGGGGATGTTATCAAAAGCTTTTTCTGCATCGATTGAGAGAATCACATGGTCTTTGTTTTTTAGTTTATATGATGTATTATATTTATAGATTTACATATATTAAACCATCCTTGAGATCCTGAGATAAAACCAACTTGGTCATGGTGTATAATTTGTTTGATGTATTGCTGGATTATGTTTGCTAGGATCTTATTGAATATTTTTGTATGTACATTCATTAAAAATATTGGTCTATAATTTTCTTTTCTTGTTGTGTCTTTTCCTAGTTTGGGGATCAGGGTGATATTTGCTTCATAGAATGTGTTGGGACGTATTCCTTCTTTTTCTATGCTTTGAAAAAGATTATGTAATATAGGTGCAAGTTCCTCTTTAAAGGTTTTGTAGAATTCCAATGTGAGGCTGTCTGGTCCCGGACTCTTCTTTTTGGGGAGATTTTGTATAGCTTTATGCTGTTTCAGTACTTAATATAGTCATGTTCAACATTTCTCATTCTTTCTGGGTAAGTCTAGGAAGAGCTTGGTATGCTCTCAAGTATTGGTCAATTTCTTTTAGATTTTCGTGTTTCTGAGAATAGAGTTTTTTGTAGTATTCATTCAAAATTTTTTGTATTTCTGAGGTGTGTGTTATTTCACCTTTGTCATTTCTGATTGATGAAATTAGGGATTTTAATTTTCTACTTCTGGTTAGGCTAGCCAAGGGTTTATCAATTTTGTTAAACTTTTCAAAAAAACTTTTTGATTCATTGATCTTTTGAATAACTCTTTTGTTTTTGATTTCTTTAAATTCAGCTCTAATGTTTGTTACTTCTTTTCTTGTGCTGGGTTTGGAGTTGGAATGTTCTTCCTTTTCCAGTTGCTTGGGATGTCCCATTAAGTTGTTGACTTCCTCTCTTTCCATTCTCTTACAGAAGGCTTGCAGTGCTATAAAATCCCCTCTTAGGACTGCCTTTGCAGTATCCCAGAGGTTCTGATAATTCGTATCTTCATTATCATTCTGTTACAAAAACTTGGTAATTTCCTTTTTAATCTCATCTTTGACCCAGCTATCTTTCAGCATAAGATTATTTAGTTTCCATGTCTTTGTGTGAGTATGGAGATTCCTGTCATTGGTGAGTTCAACTTTTATTCCGTGTTGATCTAAGAACATACAAGGAATAATTTCTATTCCTTTAAATTTGCTGAGGTTAGACTTGTGACCTAGGATGTGATCAATTTTGGAGGATGTTCCATGAGTTGATGAGAAGAATGTGTATTCAATTTTATTAGGATGAAATGTTCTGTAGATGTCTATTAAATTCAATTGTTGTATGGTGAAGTTTAAGTCCAAAATTTCTTTTCTTAGTTTCTTCTTGGAGGATCTATCCAACACTTCCAAAGGGGGGTTAAAATCTCCAACTATTATGGTGCTGGAAAATATCGAATTGTTCATGTCTGTTAGGGTCTTGCTTATAAATTGAGGAGCACTCTGGTTGGGCGCATAAATGTTAATAATTGACATTTCATCATGTTGAGTGATTCCCTTAACAAATATGAAGTGACCATCCTTGTCTTTCCTTACTTTTGTTGGTTTAAAGTAAAATTGCGACTCCTGCTTTTCTCTGTTTCCATTTGCCTAGATTACAGATGCCCATCCCTTCACCCTGAGTGTATATTTATCCTTTAAGGTAAGATGAGATACTTGTATTCAGCAGATATATGGCCTAAGTTTTTGTATCCAGTCAGCCAACCTGTGCCTCATTAATGTGAACATAATTTAAGCCATTCACATTAATTGAGAGTATTGATAAGCCTGGTGGCATTTTTGGTGTCAAGTTTTTCAAAATACCAGTGGACATTTTTAATCCTTTCACCACTGTGGATGTTGGGTTTTGATCAATAATTTCTGAGTGAGTTTACTTTTGTAGTAGAGCATTGTTCTGGTTATTATGAAGGATAGGACTGAGTATATCCTGAAGAGTTCGTTTACTAATGGCAAATTTCTTCAATGTGTGAATATCATTAAAGTATTTGACTTCTCCATCATAAATTAAATTCAGTTTGGCTGGATACAGGATCCTGGGCTGAAAGTTATTTTGTTTTAGGAGATTAAAGGGCAATGACCATACTATTCTTGCTTGAAAAGTTTCAGTAGAAAGACCTTACAGTCATTCTAATATTCTTCCCCTTGTTGGTTATGATTTTCCTTACATCTGGCTCCTGCAGGATTTTCTCTGTCATATTAACATTGGCAAAGTTAATTATAATGTGTCTGGGGGATGCTTTATTTTGATTCAGTCATTCTGGGGTTCTGAAACTGATATCTGAATTTCAGTATCTCTTGCCATGTTTGGAGAGTTTTCCTCTAAAATCTCTAGAAGTAGAGCATCTGTGCCTTTCAGATCATTCTCATCACCTTCAGGAATTTCAAAAAGGCAAATGGTTGCTTTTGGGGCATGGTTTCACAACTCCCTCAGGGAATGATCCATCTTTGCTCTCCATTTCTCTTCATCTTTGAGTGTTTGGGAGCATTCAAAAGCTGTGTCTTCAATGTCCAAGATCCTTTCTTCTGTCTGTTCCATCCTATTACTGAGGGATTCTACTGTATTTCTCAGTTCTTTGAGGGATGCAAATTCGTGCCTCAATTTGTCAAAATCTTTGGCAATTTTATCTTTGAATTCATGGAATTCTTGAGCCAAAATTTGAATTACTCCTTGAACTTCTTCCAGTTTTACTTCAATTCTGTTAATCTTATTTGCTATCCAAATTCTGAATTCAATTTCTGACATCTCAGCCATTTGTTTATGAATAAGATATTCTGTTGCATTTCCTTTGTTGTACCTTGGGGGAATTGATCTCTCTCATTATTCATGTTGCCCAAATTTTTCTGCTGATTCCCCTTCATGGTTATTTTTCACCATTTATTTAGATAGGCTAGTAAGGTGGAATTATATCTCCAGGAGGGCTCCTGGAGATATAATTAATCAGCCTTTACCAGAGTGCTGGGACTGGTGACTGCAGCTTTTCCCCTATGGCTCCACCAAGGTCCCATTCAGAACTATAGCCTGAGACTCTGGAGACCCACTTGGTATGATGGGGCTAGGTGGGTCTGTCTTGTATTTAGCTAGACTCTTACCAATCTTAATGGATCAGTGACTTTGGGTTGAAATATCAGCTGTGGAGGAATATGAGCAATTAAGACACCGCTAACTGGCAATAATTAGAAGAGGAGAATCAGACCTTCCCTCTACAGCACAACCACGGTATAACCTTGGAGAGTCTCTGGGTGATCGGCCCAGATCAAGGGTTCCAAACCAATTGTTCCAGTCAGCACAAAGACAGATCAAGTGGGTGAGTTCAAAAGGTCTCCAGAAACTAGACAGCAGGAGTCCACTGGCAGCTCAAGTGTGACTCACTCTGGTGGTTCATGGAGTCAGAAAGGCCCACCCAGTAAAAGAATAATTCCGGGGGGCTGGTGCCTCTTTTCCCACTTTGCATCACTGTCACCCCCAGTCACTGGTTACCCCACAGGGCTGCAGCCCGGTTCTCTCTAATACTAAGCAAATCCCTGCACCAGGGATTTGCACCTAAGTCAAAGAGGAGACAATGCCTCCCCAATCAGGCCATCTCACTGTGCAACCTGCAGGTGGGAGAAGTTCAGGCCCGATTGCCTCCAGTGATCCTTGGAAGCTGGAGAGTGTTCCACCTGCATCTGTACCTAATTGGGGGTTACCGTGGAGGAGTGTGGTTCTCTCCTTCAGAGACCACACCTCTGCCTTGGCCACACTCCACCTCTGGAACCCCTGCAGGTCAGGTCAGGTTCATTCCATGTTCCACAGAATTGGGGAGGTGTCTGTCCCAAATTTGATCCTAATGGGAGGGACTGTAGAGCTGCCCCAACTGTCAGGGGTGGCATTGCCACTGCCAAGGGTGGTGCCACCAGTCTAGTGTACTGCTATGCACAGGTCATAGAAGCTGGGCAAGAAACACCAGGCAGGTTGCAGGAGTAGGGCAGGGAGCCAGAGGGCGGAGCCACTGATCCCTTGCAATGAGTCACAGGAGGGTGGAGCCACTGCCACATGGGTTGCAGGACCTGGGCAGGGAGCCAGAGAGCTGGTGGGCAGTGCCCTGTGGGTAGCAGAAGTGGGGGGGGTGCTGGCAGGTGCCACTGAGGTCCCTGGTGGTCAGTGGTATGGTCCTGCACTATGCTCTTTCCAACATGGGGCAAGTTTCTCTCCCCTTGTGACTCCCCACCTCTATTAAAGTTATAGTTTCAGTGCGACTGCCCCACAGCTCATGAGATGCCCTGCCCTAGCAAAAATCTGCCAGACACTCCAGATTCTGCAGAGGGTAGTCTTCCAGACAGCCACAAGAGGGGGAGGGGTAGATTGGGAATTCAGTAAAGTAGGAGAATATTATATCAACTTTTGACCCAGGTAAAAGACTGCCTGGGCTTACAGTGATATCGCTCTGTGGAGAGAGTCCCAGCCTTCAGTCCTTCTCTCATCCTTCGGTGAAACAAAAGGTCCTCTGTTCACTATTCACCTCAAGCCACTCTCATAAGGGGGATAGGGGAAGGATTCCTGTCCTCTTTGGGATGGGTTTTGTACCTGAAATTTGTTTCCTGGGAGTCCCAGCTTGCCTCTACAGGGGTGATGTGAACCTATCAATCCTCTCTCTCAGCTCAGCTCCTGTTCTTCAGCTTTATTGGGTTGGTTCTGGCGATTATTTCCCCCTCTGGATGGGAGCCTCTGCTGAAAGCTGGCTTCAGTCAGTCATCTTGCCTCTTCTCTTCTGCCTCCATATAACAATATTTTGGTAGGGATTACAATTAATCTGTAAATCACTTGAGGTAGCAAGGACACTTTAATGTTTATTCAACTGATCCATGAGCATGACAAGTTTCTCCATTTATTTATATCATTTGTGATTTCTTTCATCAGTATTACTTCTTTTTGTAGAGATCTTTTACCTCCTTGATTAAGTATATTCCTAGGTACTTTATATTCTTTGTAGCTATTGTGAATGGTATTGAGTCTTTGATTTGACTCTCAAAGATACATAGGAATGCTACTGATTTGGGTACATTGATGTTGTAACCTGAGACTTTGCTGAATGTATCAATTTCAGGAGTCTTCATGGAATATTTGGAGTTTTCTAGATAAAAGGTCTCATTGTCAGTGAAAAGGGATAGTTTGGTCTCCTCCTTCCAGATTTGGATAAATTTAATTTCTTTCTCTTGACTGATTGCTTGTGCTAAAACTTCCAGTGCTATGTTGAATAGAAGTGGTGACAGTGGTGATCTTTGTCCTGTTCCACTTAATAAGTGGAATGCTTCAGGTTTCAGGTTTTCCCCATTCAGTATGACATTGGCTATGAGTTTGTCATATATAGCTTTTATAATTTTGAAATATATTCATTCTATTCCTAATATGTAGAGGGTTTTTATCATGAAAGAGTTCTGAGTTTTGTTGAATGCTTCCTTTGCATCTATTGATCATCATATGATCATATGGTCTTTGTTTTTGCTCATGTTCATTTGGTGAATCACATTTATTGACTTACATGTGTTCAACTATCCTTACATTCCTGAGATGAAGCCCACCTGGTTAGGGTGGATTTTTTGTTTTTTGATGTGCTGCTGAATTTGTATTGCTAGTCTTTTATTATTTTTGCATTTATATTCATAAGGGATATTGGCTTGTAGATTTCTGTTTTGTTGTGTACTTTCCTGGCTTTGGTATGAAAGTGATACTTGCTTTGTTGACTGACTTGGGGAGGAGTTCCTCCTCCCCCATGTTATGGAATAATTTCTGCAGCACAGGTAGTAACTCTTATTTGTAGATAGGATAAAATTTGGCTGTGAATGCACCTGGTCATGGGATTTATTTCTGTCGGAATATTTTTTATTGATACATGAAACTCATTGCTCTATTCATGATTGAGTGAATCCTTCATGATTGAGTCTTGGAAGGTTGGAAGGTTGTATGTTTCCAGGAAGTTGTTCATTTCCTCTATATTTTGAGTTTATATGCATAGATATTTTCATAATATTCACTGATGATTATTTGTATTTCTGTGATATCAGTCATATCTTTTTCACTTCTGATTGAACTTATTTGGTTTATTTCTCTTCTATTGCTGGTTAATCTAGTACAAGGTAAATCAATTTTTTCTTTTCAAAGAACAAACTTTTTATTTGGTTGATCTTCTGTGTCATTTTCTTTTCAATTTCATTTGGTTCTGCTCTGAACTTAGTTATTTCTTTGTTCTGTTTGCTTTGGGTTTTGTTTGCTTTTCCTTTTTAACTCCTTGAGATCTGTCATTAGTCGTTAACATGTGATCTTTTTGCCTTTTTGATATAGGTATTTAAGGCTGTGAATTTTTACCTTTGGAATGATTTTGCCGAATACCATAGATTCAGATACCTGGTGTCCCCCTTGTCATTTTGTTCAAGGCATCTTTTGATTTCCCTCTTAATTTTATTATTGACCCAATAATCACTCTATAGCAGATTGTTTAATTTCTGTGACTTTGCATAGAATTGAGTGTTATTCTTGGACTTGATCTCTAAGTTTATTCTAATTTGGTCTAAGAAAATATATGGTAGGATTTTTTTTCAAGGCATGTTTTGTGAATTACAATATAATCAGTCTTGGACTGATGAGAAGACTGTTTATTCGGCAGTTTTGAGGCAAAGTGTTATGTAAATAACTGTTAGATCCATTTGTTCTTAAGTCTTAAGTCCAGTGTTTATTTACTGCTTGGATGATCTGCCCAATTTTCTTAGTGGGGTATTGAAGTCCTCAGCAGTTATGATACTGCTATTTATGTCTTTCCTTAGGTCTATTCTAACAGTTCTCAACCTGTGGGTCACAACCCACAGGAACTGTGTTAAAGGGCCACTGCATTAGGAAGGTTGAGAACCACTGGTGTAGTAGGATGTGCGTTATGAATCTGGCCACTCCTGTGTTAAGTGCATAAATATATCTTCTTGTTGGATTGCTCCCTTTACCATCATATAATGACCTTCTTTGTCTTTCTTTACTATGTTGATTTAAAGTAAATTTAATCTTATATAAGAATAGCTACACCTTCTTTTAGTTTCCATTTTCTCTGGATTTTTTTTTCCCATCCTTTTACCTTGAGTCTGTATGAGTCCTTATGGGTTAGTTGTGTTTCCTGAAGACATCAGATAATTGACTTCTATTTGTATCCAGCCTGTCTATTGAGAGAACTTAAACTATCCATGATTATTACTAAAACTGATATGCGGGATGCTGTTCTGTTCATCCCATTGGGTAGCAATGTAGAGGAAAATGAGCCCTGATCTTTAGCATAAAACTCACTTCCCTCTTGAGACCTAGAGAATGATGAGAATGGAATGTGAGACGTGTATGCAGGCCTTCAAGAGAAAATCTAAATGTGAAGTGTGGCAATAATAATGATGGTAAAGATTCTCTAGATTCCAAACATCTCTTGATGCTAGAGGCAGAGATCTTGCTTAAGGTCTGAGATTTCGCAAAATAAATTAGAGACATTTTATCTGACACTTTCCATATCCACCCCACTTTAATGCTGATATCTGATAAGTAACTTTTAACTACTTCTTCCTGCTTTGTGATAATAAATATGGACCCAAGGTTTACTCAAGAGGGCTCCTCCCAGAGTTCCTTAGTTTCCCAACATAGACTTTGTGTCAAGCCTCTTCATTCCTTGCACCAAGACTCCTCTCCTGGTGACCCCAAACTCCTTTGTAGTACCTTACCACTTATACCTTGTGCACTACTGTTACATATGATCTCTGAGCTTTAGCTTCTGGGTGGTTTTACACTGGTGGATGACTATTGTGCTGACCCACGTATAGTGCAGTTTTAAGTACTTCCTGCAGTGCAGATCTGTTCTTGACAATTTCCCTCAGTGTTTGCTTCTCTGGGAAAAGCTTTAAATCTCTTTAATTTGTGAAATTTAGTTTTGTGAGATAAAAAATTCTAGGCTAGCAGTTCTGTTTAAGAAGACTGAAAAAAAAAAAAAAGACTGCAGATGGGGCCTCAACACCTTTTGTCTGGTAAGGTTTCTGTTGAGATGTCTGCATTTAACCTGATACTCTGTAAGTTACTTAGGGTTTTCAACTTACAGAACACAGGAGTTCATCCTCTGTGTTGACTCTGATTACTGTCTGTCTTAGTCATTTCCTCTTTGTAATGAATCTCTCAGGTGTTGAGATTCTGTACCTGGGTGTCTGAATCTCTAGTATGATCAGGAAAGTTTTCCTCAATTACTCTCCCAAATAGGTTTTTCAGCCCCTGGGCATTTTCTTAACCCTCAGAGATTCCTATGATATTTATATTTGGCCATTTTACATAATTCAATATTTCTTATAGGCTTTGTTCATTCCTCTTGTTTATATTTGACCAATTCAAATATCAAGTGTTGTCTTCAGGCTCTGAGATTTTTTTCTGCCTAGTCTATTCCTAAAATTTTCCACTGTGTTTTATATTTCCTTAAATGAATTTTTCATTTCCAGAAATTCTATTTGTTTTTATTTTAATGTCAATCTCTTTAGTGAATTTTTCATTCATTTTCTGAATTGTTTAATTTGGTTTTCCACTTTCTCTTGGATTTTGTTGAGGTTCCTGACAATTTATATTTGAAATTGTCATTTTAACATTTTCATTTTGGTTGGTATCCATTGTGAGAGACCTGGTGTGCTCCTTTGCAGTATGTTGGGTTTGGGGAGGGGGTCTTTTCACTCTGATTATTTCCACTTTTAAAGTTCTTTCACTGATTCCTTCTTATCTGAAGATGTTGCTCCGTATTTTTCGATTTTCATAGCAAAGGTAGATGGTGGAATGTGCTGGGTGGGATGGGGCTGAGTGAGCTTGTCCTCAGACTCCACCAAACCTGTCAAGGTAGCTGTTTCAGCAGTGGTCATGCTCCCAACTGTGAGGGATGAAGTGCCCAAATCCAATCAGAAATTTTGCTTATGGAAGTGTGGTCATGTGAAATTTATGTTATGGCTGTCAGGAGAAGGTTTCACTCTTTTTCCCCTTCCCCTGCTATGTAGTAACCCTGTGGTATCTGCCATAGGTAACAGCTCAATCTAGCTGAGCTCCCTTATGATGGTACTGTGGGTTGAGAGCTTTCCTGCCCAGAATCCTGGCCAGAGCTGACAGGAAGGCCTTCATGTGGGAGGAGAGGTGCTCCATGAGTACACTGTAGTTTGGACCCATACTGCACTTTACTCAGTTCTGCCCATGTGAGCTCCCTCACTTCCCAAGATTAGTTCACAAATCTCCCCTCCATGCTCCTGAGCAACACAGCTGAGTCCTGGGAGTATGGGGTTTGGCGCATCCCTGGGTTGCCTAAGATTAGGCTCTGATCATACCAGGGGGAAAAATGCTGTTCTTGAGTTGCCTGTGGTGTGCTCAAGCAGAGTTGATGTCCCTCCACCTCAGGGTGTGCCATGTTGATGAAGCACTCAGGCAAGCAGCACCAGGGATGGCTGGTGAGCAGTGAGTGCACAGTCTGAGTGCCCCTCAGTCTACTGCAGGACTTTAAGAGGAAAGGTTGAGCCCCACTCTCTGTGGAAGCCTTGGTGTCATGGTTCAATTGTCTCTTTTGGCAACTGTGGGTGGGGGATGAGAGGAAAAGAGTCTAGAATGAGGAAAGCTAGTACTCTAGTCATCTCTGCCTCTCTCTCCAGAAGGCAGGCTCTCCAGAATGTCCAGGCTTTGAAGCCACACAGATCCTCTGAGACCCACTGGACCCCTGTGGCTCCTGTAGTCTGGGGCTAATTTAAAATGAGCCACAAAATATTGCGGAAATAAAGATCACCCAAATAAAAACAAGCAAACACTATTTATTCAGAACTTACTATATAGCAAGGGAGTAGGCACCATCATTTCTTTTTGCAGAGCCTCAAAGGCAGGCAGAGGAATGGACAAGATTTATAGGAACAAGAGTGAAGCCTGATCAGAGGCTGTTGGCGTGGTGGCTGGTGGGGTCGTGGGTTATAGGCAGCTGGCATCCTATGTGATAGGATAGGGCTGCACATTCAGCTTTCTTCAGCTGATCTTAAATTGGAACAAGGGAAAAAATTAGAGAAGCTGTCAGTTATTTGTAAGTCTTAGACATTTGGAGCAATCCAAATGTTATAGGGAGCTACAGGGACTATTATTTGGCTTTTTTCTGCTAGTTGCTACAAAGAGTAATCTGACCTTTTATACTGGTTACTCCAGACAGTATGTTGGCTTTCTGAGCTTGTTGCTGCAGGTTGTGGATAAGAACTTTGCTGTTATAGGTAATGTGATCATTTTCCAATTACATATGTATTCTGTCTCTCAATATCAATGTAAAAAAGACCAATAACCCAATTATAAAAGGCCAGAATCAAAAGAAATGAGCACAGTTAACAGAAAATATAAATGGCTTTTTTTTTTTCTTTTTGTAGAGACAGTCTCACTTTATCACCCTCAGTGCCATGGCATCACACAGCTCACAGCAACCTCCAACTTCTGGGGTTAGGCAATTCTCAGCCTCCCAAGTAGCTGGGACTACAGGCGTCCTCCACAATGCCCGGCTATTTTTCTGTTTTGCAGTTCAGCCGAGGCCGGGTTTGAACCCGCCACCTTCAGTATATGGGGCCGGTGCCCTAATTCCTGAGCCACAGGCACCACCCTAAATGACTTTTTTAAATGAGTAATCTTATTTATAATAAAAGATATCTATTATCACTGCCATTAGTCAAGTTTGAATAACAAAACTGTGCAAAGAACAAAAAGTTTAATAGTAAACTTTGGGGAGAGGATTTGAGGAAACATGCTCTCATTCACTGATAGTAGGATGGTAAGAAATACAATAACCTCTATAGGAGACTCTAATATCTATCAACAGCTGCACAGACTCATTGAGCCAAAAAGTCTATTTATAGGATACTCTTGCACATGAGCAAAGTAACACAAATAAGTTTATTAATTCAGTTCTATCAAGCAAGATATTGGAAATGATCTGAATGTCTATCCTTAGTAATACGGATTAAATATGGTGAATTTTAGCACAGTTACATAGTAAAATACTATAGAACTGTAAGAAAGAATAAGAAGGCAATTTATCTCCTGGTATGCAAATCATCTCCATGATACTTCATCAAGTGAGAAACAGAAGAGTACATAAAATAGTGTAAAGAGTATAAACATACACATACTTTGCTTGTATATGCACAAAATATATACAAGCTATTTGCATTATTATTCAAAATCTTACAAGTACAGTCACATTCCACATAACAATGTTTTGGTCAAGAACAAACTGCATGTACAACAGTGGTCCCATAAGATTATCATACAGTATTTTTACTCTACCTTTCCTATGTTTGGATATATAAATACTTACTCAAATTGTATTACAATTCCCCATAGTATTCAGTACAGTAACATGCCAATAAGGTTTGTAGCTAGGTGTATACTATCTAGGTTTTTATAAGTACACTCAGTGATGTTTGCACCAAATCGCCTAATGATGCATTTCTCAGAATGTGTCCTCGTTAAGTGATACATTGCTGAACATGAGAAATCAGTAACATATCTAAATAACACAGCATCGTTTAAAAAAAAAAACAAACAAGCATGGGGCAGCACCTGTGGCTCAAAGGAGTAGGGCACCAGCCCCATATACCAGAGGTGGTAAGTTCAAACCCGGCCCTGGCCAAAAACTGCAAAAAAACAAACAAGCAAACAAACAAACAAAAACAAGCATGCATATGTTTCTGGTGTATGTGTGAAAGGCTTAACATATTTTTGTAAAGTAGTCTTAAAATCTATACTTAAGCACATATAAGTCCTTTGACCTATGTATCTCCAATTTATAAAAATTACACTACAAAATGAAAGTGTCAGTATCTAAACTTATCTGCTAAAGGTATTTGTGGCAAGATGGCTGATCAAGACCATAAAGCCAAATTGTAAGCATTCTGAAAATCCAACAGTAGAGAAATGGTGCAGTAAGTGATTGGTATTGTGAGACCATGGAATATGATTCAGATTTCAGAAAGGACAGGTAAGTCCTAGTGATACTCTTAAGTAAAATATATATATAGCTTGTAGAATATGTCTTTGTGTTCTCATTTTTTACATGAATCTATGTATATAATACAAGCTATGTCAGCAGAAAAATCTTGACAACTCAGTAGTTCACACAAAAAGTGTCTGTCTCACAAAGTTCACACCAGTCAGAGGGCCCTTTCCATCTGTAGTTACGCATCTATGACCTCTAAAGTAGCCACAGCAAAGCCTCTATCCCAAAGTTATACACATCACTTCACTTCTGGTCATATTTCACTGGCCAGCACTCATCACAGCAAGGGAGAGGGACTGGGAAGTGCAGACAATTTTTTTAAATTACTGTTTGGGATTCATTGAAGGTACAAAGAATTAGGTTATACTAATTGCAGTTGTTAGGTGAAGTCCCCCTTGTAATTGCATCCCGCCCACAAGAGGTGTGCCATACACTGTGACCCCTCACCCCCATTCCTCCTCCCTTGTCCCCAATTCTTCAGCAACAACTATCTCTTCTACACCACACATGTGTATAGCTTAGTATGAACACATCAAATTGTTAATATTGCTGCTCTTGAGGATTGGTAATAAAGAGGTAGGAAGACAAAGATTATGAACTTTTCTATATATTTGTCTTATAACAATGGGAGTGTACTACTTTATCAATGAAATAAAATTAAAGTCAAATATTTGTATACACAACCACCTTGACCCATACCAATATATGCATCTATAGATAAAGCCTAGTATATAAATAGCTGAGAGGGAATGTGTGGGTTGGATGTAAAAAATAATAATAATAATAATAATCAGTCAGTACTTTTAGGTTCTTGAGATGCTAAGAGGAGATGGGACACAATATATACACCAAAGAACTGGCTTTAATAGAAGAAAAGCTAGGCCTTCTATTATAAATAAAAGGAAACAAGTATAAAAAGGGTAGACATGAAGGTGAGCTTGTATCTTTGATATCTAGAACATAAGGAAGGGTCTGTCTGATTGTTATTTTCTCTGTAAAAGAGGAGCCAAGGTTTTCTGTTGAGTTTGAGGAAGTAAAATGGTTTGGGGGTATATTAGATTAAATAAAGTTTCAAATAATGGTTGCAGTGGATGGAAAAATGACTTAACCAGAGAAATATATTAGTGTTGCTACTATCAGACTTCAATGCCCCTCTTCAGACTTCAACTGCTTTCTTCTACCCAACCTTGTCTCCAAGACCACTTGTCTCCAAGACCACTATTCCACTGATACCATCACCATTGCTGAGCTCTCTGAGCTGGCTGTTGTCCAAGTCAAAACCTTAGGTCAACCCCATGGATTGCGTATCTCACACCATGAACTGGTTGATGCTGGT
>CAUYRH010139334.1:0-12691 GCA_963574655.1 Perodicticus potto | reverse complement strand
GTGGCATCTCACAGTTCACAGCAACCTCCAATTCCTGGGCTCAAGTGAGTCTCCTGCCTCCGCCTCCCAAGTAGCTGGGACTACAGGCGCCCACCACAACACCCGGCCATTTTTTGGTTGCAGCCGTCATTGTTGTTTGGCAGGCGCAGGCTGGATTCGAACCCACCAGCTCGGGTGTACGTGGCTGGCGCCTTAGCCCATTGAGCCACAGGTGCCGAGCCGAACAGGCCATTTCTTAAAAGAAGACACACAAATGGCCAACAGGTATATTAAAAAAATGCCTAACATCAGTCATCGGAGAAATACAAATCAAAACTATAATGAGATATTAAACCATCCTAGTTATTAGGTCATAAAATAGGAAACATCCAATTTCTTTTTTGTTGAGACAGAGCACAGAGTCTCACTTTATCTCACACAGTAGAGTGCCGTGGCGTCACCCAACTCACAGCAACCTCCAACTCCTGGGCTTATCCGATTCTCTTGCCTCAGCCTCCCGAGCAGCTGGGACTATAGGCGCCTGCCACAACACCTGGCTATTTTTTTGTTGTTGCAGTTTGGCCGGGGCCGGGTTTGAACCTGCCACCCTCAGTATATGGGGCCAGCCCATTGAGCCACAGGCGCTGCCTAGGAAACATCCAATTTCTAATCAAAAGTTTAATGTATTGTATTCCAAACAAGAAGCAGTAGCATTAAAGTATGTGCCTAAACTAATGACACAATTTTGCCATCTTAATGGTATCTTATTTATGCTACCGTAGGAGTTCATGACCTGGAGAACAAGTGGCGATGAAATCATAAAAGGCATTTCCACAACTGGAACTGAATACTTTTCCTTACAAGAAGTGGTCCAAAGCAGTGAAGAAGTGGGAGTCAGATAGTGCAAGGTCTGGTGAACATGGTGGATAACAGAGTTTCCAAATCTAGCTTCTGTAGTTTGAGCAGCACTGTTTGTGTGACATACATTTAAGCACTATCTTTCAAGAGGACTAGCCTGTCTCTACTGATCAATCTTGGCTGCCTAATCACAAGAATACTCATCATTTTGTCCAACTGGCTACAGTAGACATCTGCTGTAATCGACTGATGAGTGCTGAACCACCAGACATTATTAACCTTTTTTGCTGAATATCCGGTTTTGGACCATGTTTTGGCACTTCATCTTTATCCAACCATTGAGCCAAACACTTGCAACTGTAAAAAACAATCCATTTTGGGGGGTGGGTATGGTGGCTTGCCTGTAATCCTAGCACTCTAGGAGACTAAGTGGGCAGATTGCTTGAGGTCAGGAGTTTGAGACCAGCCTGAGCAAGTGTGGGTTGTGCCCACCACAACCTCTGTGTCTACTAAAAATAGAAAAATGAGCTGGCGGCTGGGTGCAATGGCTCATGACTGTAACCCTAGCACTCTGGGAGGCTGAGGTGGGTGGACTGCTTGAGCTCACGAGTTCAGGATCAGCCTGAGCAAAAGTGAGACTCCATCTCTACTAAAAACTGAAAAACTGAAGTAAGAGGATTGCTTGAGCCGGAGTTGAAGGTTGCTGTGAGCTACGACACCATGGTACTTTACCCAGAGCAAGGGCTTGAGACTCACTCTGCTGCTAATTCACATTAGGCTGAGATGGATTTGCTTCGACTACAGCTGTCTGCCTTGCACTGGTTTCATGACAGAACTCAAAGTTGAAAGAAACATAAATTGTTGACTTACCCATGTTTTACAAAAATTGTTGCATGTTTTTCAAAAATTTAGAAAGATAGGCTCGGCACCCATAGCACAGTGGTTACAGCGCCAGCGACATACACTGAGGCTGGCGGGTTCAAACCCAGCCAGGGCCAACTAAATAATGACGACAACTGCAACAAAAAATAGCTAGGCATTGTGGCGGGCGCCTGTAGTCCCAGCTACTTGGGAGGCTGAGGCAAGAGAATCGCCTGAGCCCAAGTTTGAGGTTGCCATGAGCTGTGATGCCGCAGCACTCTACCGAGGGCGACATAGTGAGACTGTCTCAAAAAAAAAAAAATCTTTTTTTGAAAGACAATCACAGGCCAAAACATGTGTTGGAAAGAATGAGCATGTGGCCTCCCAACAAAAATAAAACAAGAAGTGTCAAAGTGGAAATCAGACATTTCTTACTTAATAAACTAATATAGGCAATAATGAATGTTGAGGATTTGGAGAAAGAGGAACTCTGGTACACTGTTGGTGAGAATGCAAATTAGTACAACCACAATGGAGAACAGTATGGAGGTTCCTACTGCTAGATACACATCCAAAAGGGAATTCAGTATATTGAAAAGATAACTGCACTCCCATGTTCACTGCAGCCCTATCAATAACACCCAAGATTTGGAATCAACCTAGTATCTATCAACAGATGAATGGATAAAGAAATTATGGTACAGATATACAATAAAATGTTATACTGCCATAAAAAAGAATGAAATCCTGCCATTTGCAACAACATGAATGGAACTTGAGAACATCATTTTAAGTAAAATAAGCCAAGAACACAGAACGACAAATCTTACATGTTTTAATACGTATGTGGGAGCTAAATACAATGGTTACCAGAGTCTGGGAAGAATAGTGGGGAGGAGTGGATAAAGTGGGGACACTTAATGGATGAAAAAATACAGTAAGATGATAGGATGGATAGTATTTGATAGCATAACAAAGTGATTATAATCAACAATATATTAAAGAATGGAATTACAATGTTCCTAACACAAAGAAATGATAAACACCAGAGGTGATGGATACTTCAATTACCCTGATTTGATTAACTCATGATGCACTTCTCAAAACCTTACGTGTACTCTATAAATATATATAACTACTATGTACTCATAAAAATAAAAAATAATTAAAAAAAATAAAAAATAATTAAAAAAAACATAGTAGTAAGAATTTTTTAAAGACCTCACATACAACTGTACAAATACAACCAGTATTTGAACCCAGGTTTTCTGCCTCTAGTTCCCCCATCCTGGCTCCTAACCACTGCCCTATATGGCCTCTTTCATCTTTAAAATTGGAATAATACCATCTAACTCAGGTGTGGTTAAATGATTAAATAAGGCAATATACATGAAAAACTTTATAAAGTGCTAAGCATAAGGGACAGTATTAAGGATTTTGTTTTAAATAACAACAAAACCTGAGAGATACTTTGTATAATTTAAAATAGGTTATGAAATAAAAAAAGATGGTAACAAATTCCTCAAAGCTTATGCTATGAATTAAATAAAAGCCTTATAAAAACCTGTTAAAAATAACATGGCAGAGAGCCCGCAGCTTCTGTTTTCTGGCCAGAATAAAAAATTCCTGCCTCAGGCTAGAAAAATAGATAATTTATTCCATGAAAATAATAGTGCAGGTCAGATGTGATTGGCTCATGCCTGTAGTCCAGCTACTCAAGAGGCTGAGATGGGAGGACTGCTTGAACTCAGGAGTCTGAGGCTGTAGTACTCCAGCCTGGTCAACAGAAAGAGATCCTGTCTCAAAAAAAAAAAAAATGCAAAGTATAATCCTTAGCAGGCCAAATTAGTTAATATGCCAAGTTACAAGCCCCATGAAAACAAAGAGACACTCAGCTTGTCTCTTTTCCTCTTACATCTTGTCACTTCTCTCTGGCAAACAACAATATCTTGGTTACCCATTCCAAGGACCTATGATGTTATAGCCACTTCCTTTAACTATCCAAATCCTCTACACCCTTTGAGGTGCATTTCAAGCTCCAACTTCAGAGTCACATTCATTAATTCATGTCTATAGTCTTCTCCTCTCTGACCTCTCACTACCTTTTTTATTTTACTATTTATCTTTATCTCTGGTTACATTTTCTTCTGTTGAGATATAATTCACATCCCATAAAATTCACCACTTAAAAGTATATTATTCAGTGGTTTTTAAAAATATATACACAAGGTTGTACAACCATCACCACTACTTAATTCCAAACTTTTATTATCCTAAAAAATAAGCCCCCATATCTATTAGCAGTTACTCCCCATTTCCCTTTCCCCACAGCTTCTGACAATTACTAATCTACTTTTTATCCCTATAGATTTACTTTTTACGGCCATTTCACATAGATGGAATCATACAATATAATACGAGGCCTCTTGTATCTGACTTTTATGTTTTCAAGGTTCATTTGTGTTGCAGTGTGTGTCAGTACTTCATTTCTGAATGAAGGGCTGAATAACAGGCATTCTATTATACGGACATGCCGTTTAGTTTCTCTACTCATCAGCTTATGGACATTAGGTTGTTTCCACTTTTTGTATTGTTCTGCTTTTTTGTTTATTTATATGAAAATCTGTGTATAAAAGTTTTTCTGTAAATATGTTTCCAATTCTCTGGGCATATGGTAACTCTTATTTTTAACTTTCTGAGGAACTATTAAACTGTTTTCCATCACAGCTGTCCCATTCCATATTCCCACCTGCAATGTATGAGAATTCCAATCTCTCCATAGCTTTGCCAACACTTATTATTATCTTTTTATTATAATTACACTTACCTAGTAAGTGTGAAGTAGTTTCTCGTTATGGTTTGAGTTGTGTTTCCCTAAGGACTCTGGTTACATTTTAAGTGATATATATTCTTTTAATTAATTATAAGCAGCAAATGTTCTCTTTTTAAAAAACTTGATTATTATTTTTTAGAGACAGGGTCTTCCTCTGTTGCCTTCTGGAATGCAAAGGCATAGTCATAGCTCACTGCAGCCTAGAACTTATCCTGGGCATAAGCAATCCTACTGCCTCAACCTTCTCAGTAGCTAGGATTACAGGCACATATGACCATGCCTGGCTAATTTTTTTTTTATTTTTGTAGAGACAGGGTCTCACTACATTGCCCAGACTGATCTCAAAATCCAAGCCTCAAGTGAACCTCTGCCTTGGTCTCCAGAGGAATATTTTATGCTTTGCAAGTCACATATAGTCTATGTTGCTTTGTTTTTTGTTTCTTTTGAAAAAACAACCCTTTAAAAAGCAAAAACTATAATTAGCTTAAGGGCCACACAACACAGGCCTTGGACCACAGTTTGGCAACCTCCCATCTAATTGTTTCATAATTAGCCTTGCCTTCTCTATCAACGTCAACTTTGCTGAAAGCAGGGCAACGACTGTTTTGAATTCTCTCACAGAGATTTGCACAGGGCCTGTGAATACAAGAACAGAGATTTTAAAAATGTTTGAACTAAACTTCTTGCACAAAGCATGTCCTCAATTGAAAAAAATATGCATCTACCCACAGGCATTACAAAAAATAAAGCAACTAGTTTTTAAAATAACTGTAAGTACAAAGTAATTTTTCTTTTTGAGATTGGATAGCTTAAGAATACTGTAAGAACTGGAGAAAGAATCTTTCATTCTAACCTGTGAGTCAAAATTACAAACAACTGACTAGTTAAAATGACTTTCTGGCACCAGAATGAGGACATACTTCTGAATCAAACATTTCTAAATCCCCAAACTACACTTAGGATTAAAATTATAGTAATACATGTATAATGTGGCAGAACTTGCTATCTGCTCCTCTTACCTGATATACAGCTAAAACAAACAAACAACAAAAAGATAGGAGCACAGAGGATGTTTAGGGTATGAAACTATAATGTGGATTCATGTCATTACATATTTGTCCAAACCCACAGAATGTACAACACCAAGAGTAAGCCATAATGTAAACTATGGACTCTGGTGAGAAAGTGCCAATGTATGTTTATTAATACTACTTCGGTGGGGAATTGATAATGTAGGTGGCTATGCATGTGTCAGGGCAGAAGGTATATGGGAAATCTCTGTATCTTTTGCTTGGTTTTGTTGTGAAATATAAAACTGCTCTAAAAAAAATTAAGTCTATTTTTAAAAAAGATATATACTTCTGGCAAATGTAAAAAAAAACCCAGCAATTTCAACAATCTGAATTTTTCATTCTGGAAATTATAAGTAGATCATATAGAAGAAATGATTCTATATAGACACTCTTTAATGTACCAGAATAAAAACTAATGTAAGATATAGCAAACAAAACTATCTTTGGGCAAGCAAATGAATTTCTTCAAAGCCCAGAGTTTTCATTTTTAAAAATGAGTGAGACCATCTGTCCTATCTTTTTTCACAGAATTGTGAAAATAAGACAAAGTTTGAAAAAATTCATTCTCCAAATATTATTCATAATATTGTTAGAAGAATTCTAAGCCAAAACCAAGTTTTCAGCATCAAAATAGTATAAGCAAGAGTTCTCTGGGTTTTCATAGTTACAACAAGGATTTTTCCTAATACTCCTAATGACATCAGTGTACACTGTGGTAATTCTTTAAGCCTTTCTAACAGAGGAATGGAAATCAGCTCAAACTGGTCTCGTACTCTGAATGGCATAAAGGTTAACCAAGTGCACAAAAGCATTCAGACCGGTTCCTCAGGTCTTAGGAATCTAAGACAATATTCATTCTTGTGCACCTTTAGATTATTTCAACTAAAATGAATAATGTATTAAATATTCTCCTAAATACTAACCTGCTACTAAAATTTCTATGGGAACCAAACAGTAACCTCAAAAATTAAGTCAGAGAGGGCAGTGCCTGTGGCTCAGTGACTAGGGCACTGCTCAGTGAGTACAGCACCAGCCCCATATACTAAGGGTGGTGGGTTTGAACCTGGGTCCCGGCCAAACTGCAGCAACAAAAACAACAACAACAAAAATAGCCGGGCGTTGTGGTGGGCATCTGTAGTCCCAGCTACCCAGGACGCTGAGGCAAAAGAATGGCTTAAGCCCAGGAGTTGGAGGTTTCTGTGAGCTGTGACACCACAGCACTCTACCGAGGGAGACACAGTGAGACTGTGTCTCAAACAAAAAAAAAAATAAAATAAAATAAAAATAAAAATAAAAATAAAAAATAAATAGTGGGAGTATAAGAACAATCCTTAGAATATCAAAAATAGAGTATTTCTATAATAAATGGTAAAACTGCCAGGCAACCACACACAAACCCTAAACTAAATAGAAATTATATGTATTATAGTTTAACACTGATTTGACATAATACAGGCCTAGAAATAATGATTATTATTATTATTTTTTTTTTTTTTTGAGACAAAGCCTCAAGCTGTCACCCTGGATAGAGTGCCATGGCATCACAGCTCACAGCAACCTCCAATTCCTGGGCTCAAGTGAGTCTCTTGCCTCTGCTTCCCAAGTAGCTGGGACTATAGGCACCCGCCACAATGCCTGGCCATTTTTTGGTTGCAGCCGTCATTGTTGTTTGGCAGGCCCAAGCTGGATTCAAACCCGCCAGCTCAGGTGTACGTGGCTGGCGCCTTAGCCCGTTGAGCCACAGGTGCCAAGCCAGAAATAATGATTATAAAGGAAATTTTTTTTTTTTTTTTTTTTTTTTTTTGAGACAGAGCCTCAAGCTGTCACCCTGGGTAGAGTGCTGTGGCATCACAGCTCACAGCAACGTCCAATTCCTGGGCTCAAGCGAGTCTCCTGCCCCCACCTCCCAAGTAGCTAGGACTACAGGCACCCGCCACAACGCCCGGCCATTTTTTGGTTGCAGCCATCATTGTTGTTTGGCAGGCCCGGGCTGGATTTGAACCCTCCAGCTCAGGTGTACGTGGCTGGCGCCTTAGCCCGTTGAGCCACAGGCGCTGAGCCTATAAAGGAAATTTTTACGTAGAATTAGTTCTAAACACCAAATACACCAGCTATTTTCACTTGAGAGAATTCTCAATACAGTATGGACTTGAAAGACTAATGTTTTCTGTAACATTCACATTGATAATGAAAAATTTCTTAGTATCCGACATATCTTAACTCTTCAGCACATACAAGAGTATCAGAACAACAGCATATAAAACTTATAAAATTTGGAAAATGCTACATATAAATTATGAAATGACCACCTCTTAAAGTTATGCTTGAATCTAATGCTTTTGAATGCTCATAATTCTCAAGATTCTTCAAAAATGAATTACTACAATCTTTTGTTGTTACTGCATAACAATTTAGCAACATAAATAACTTCACATTGGTTAAAATACAGCAATCAATAAAAAATAAGTATTAAAATTCTCTATAATAGGGCGGCACCTGTGGCTCATCAAGTAGGGCCCTGGCCCCATATACTGAAGGTGGCGGGTTCAAACCTGGCCTTGGCTGAACTGCAAAACAGAAAAATAGCCAGGCGTTGTGGCGGGTGCCTGTAGTTCCAGCTACTCAGGAGGCTGAGGCAAGAGAATTGCCTAAGCCCAGGAGTTGGAGGTTGCTGTGAGCTGTGTGACACCACGGCACTCTACCAAGGGTGATGAAGTGAGACTCTGTCTCTACCAAAAAAAAAAAAATTCTCTATAATAAAGTAAAGACAGTTTGCTTTGGGGCCTAGATTTGACTAAGGATGTTAAGTATTTGCAGTCAAATCAAAAACCACCTGAACACAGGAGACGTAAGTATTACTAAAAGCCTTGAGGTTCAGAGTTGAAAGGAAGAAACAAATATTTATGATTAAGTTTTCTAGAAGGTATAATCCTGTCATGTATTACATCTGGAGCCCTGATTCTAACGTCTTACAATGGAAAGAAAAAATGACTGACATAGCATAGTGAAGTATCAACTTATAAGGCATACTAAGCACAACAAACATCAAGCCTTATCTCAGTATCTACATAAATACAAAAAGGATATACTTATCTTCCAAGTATAAGAGACAGTGAGAAGCAAAGGAAAATTAATAACTGCAATTTTATAAGAAAAACATAATTCTTTTTCTCAAAGTGTCAGCTTAATTAATACTACCTTTGGGTAACAAAAACTTAGAAAAAGGTAAATAAAAAAACTAGTTTCATATTGAGAAGGTGTCCCACTCTGATGGATGCACTCATTTTTTATTCCCTCAATCTGCTTTTGATGAAATTTATTTACAAACTGTGTATCATGTTAAAAAAAAAAGAAAAAGGAAAACTGACAGAATTTAAAGATAGACACATGCTCTCCAAATGAAAACAAAACATAGTTCTAACTAGCAGGTATCTCCTATTAAATGGGCAGAGGCATACTAGTAGATACAAACATTAAGCACATGACGAGTACATACAAACATTTCAGTAGATACTAAAATTAAAAAGCCCGCTAAATTCATGTTATGGTATGAGAGAAAAAAGAAAGCATAGGAAAAAATTTGGTCACTTACTTAAAACTAGACTGGTACAAGGTATAAAGGGAAAAGATTTACTTTTACAAGAATTCCTTACTACTTTCTGCTATACAAAAATGAGAGCAAAAAGAATTATGCAGTACAAATGACTCAAGAAAAATGCTCCTGGTCATTAAGAATTACTGGTAATTGTCTAAACTATTTTCCTTTGTTCCCAGCACCTGACCTGATATAAATGTGTGCCTTGGTTTGATTACACACAGCACAGATTTTCCATGTCACTGAAACTTCACTTTGAGATCTTCAACTTCTCCCCGCCTACCATCTCCCTTCCTGTCCTCCTAAACCCACACTCCAAGGGTGATCACCAATGTAGTTTAGTAGTAAGAACACAAACTTTGGAACTTACAAGCACAGCCCTGCCACTTACTAACTCTACAATCGTAGGCCAGAGTCTTAACTTCTCTGTGCCCCAGTTTTATTGTGGGGTTAATAGTGCCTACCTCACAAGGTTATTTTGAGTAAATGAATTAGTATCTATAAAGCATATGTATATATTATGACCATCAGAGTAGGGGCTCTATAAAGGTATTAATTATAACATCACCATCTGTGTCTTGAGTCTTTGCTCAGATCCCGACATTCCACGTATTCCTGTTGTTTTACTACCAAATCAGCCAATAACACCAACTCTCAATGAACCTTAAAATTTCTCTTCATTGCTAAAGAAAATATCGTTATATAACTGATAAATCTCCCCTGGATCCTTAGTACTGTGCACAATTAATCCTTTTACCAATTTTTGCTCTACTTCCTCTCATTCCGTCCCCTTTCCATAAACTTACCAAGTCCAGTTACTATCATCTTTTTTCCTCAACTCCCACTCAAAGGATGAGGTTGTCCCTCCTGACATTTAAGGTCAACCCTTCCACCAGGCCCCTTTACTTCTCCCTGCAATTCCTACAAACTACACTTAACTTTGCTCCCAAATACAAATGATAGCCAAGCTGATTCTATGAATTTTGCCTCCTACATATTTCTTTAAACTGTTCATTCTTTTTATCCCTATGTAAGACCCTCATTTTCTCTTAACCAAATTCCTCCAAGAGAAATCTTAAGATATTAAGGAAAATCAAGAGTATGCAAATATCAGAAGCTAAGAGAGGAGATATAATATATATATATATATTTTTTGAGACAGAGCCTCAAGCTGTCACCCTAGGTAGAGTGCCATGGTATCATGGCTCACAGCAACCTCCAATTCCTGGGCTCAAGTGAGTCTCTTGCCTCCGCCTCCCAAGTAGCTGGAACTACAGGCAACTGCCACAACGCCCGGCCATATTTTGGTTGCAGCCGTCATTGTTTTGCGGCCCGGCTGGATACGAACCCGTCAGCTCCGGTGTATGTGGCTGGCGCCTTAGCCCATTGAGCCACAGGCGCCGAGCAGAGATGTAATATTTTGATTGTTTTTCAGCCTCAGTCATATACTCCTCAAATCCATCCTTCAATATAAGCCAAAATAATTCACTTTAAATGCAACTTTGACTATAATGATTTCTTTGTCTAAGTTCCTTAAAATTGTTTATACCACTCTCTCCCTTCCCACCAAACATGGATGTACCTTAAGGGATGTAAGAACTTGTTGAAATGTTCTGCAAAACAAAATAAAACTAAGCCTTTTAAAAAGCATAGATACAGTTTTCTAGAGAGAAAAAGCAGTCCAAAATTTGGTTAAAAATTTCAGATTTTCAAAGGGGGCCGTGATCCCCCTCCCCCCAATTAATTATTCTAGAAGATAAGGCTCAAGTTCATTATCAGGGCTCCTAATGATCTACATGATCTGGCCCTGATCCATGTTCCTTCTAGGTAAAACTGGTAAAAAGACTGCCCCTTGTTTTGATGATAGCACCCTCTCTGGTGGTAAATAATGCTTGCCTCCCTGAACACAGTTTGAAGGAGAATATTAATAAGGTATCTTACCTTCTACTGAGCAAGCAAGACATGTAGCTCAAACTCAAGCTAGACCAGTTTCTTCAAGTGTTTTCTCTGCACTCTCTTCTAGTATTTTAATAGTTTCATGGCTTAAGTTTAAGTCTTTTATCCAGTGAGAATCAATTTTTGTTAATGGTGAAAGGTGGGGGTCCAGTTTTAGTCTTCTATACGTCACCAGCCAGTTCACCCAGCACCATTTGTTAAATAGGGAGTCTTTCCCCCCGCTGAATTTTTTTTCTTTTTTTTTTGAGACAGAGCCTCAAGCTGTCACCCTGGATAGAGTACTATTGCATCACAGCTCACAGCAACCTCCAATTCCTGGCCTCAAGCGAGCCTCCTGCCTCTGCCTCCCAAGTAGCTGGGACTACAGGTGCCTGCCACAATGCCCGGCCATTTTTTGGTCCCAGCTGTCATTGTTGTTTGGCGGGCCCGGGATGGATTCGAACCCACCAGCTCAGGTATACTTGGCTGGTGTCTTAGCCGCTTGAGCCACAGGTGCCGAGCTCCCACTGAATATTTTTGATAGGCTTCTCGAAGATCAAACGGCGGTAAGTGGCTGGGTTCATCTCTTGGTTCTCTATTCTGTTCCATAATCTACTGCTGTTTTTGTGCCAGTACCATGCTGTTTTGATCACTATAGATTTATAGTATAGCCTAAAGTTTGGTAATGTGATACCTCCTGATTTGTTCTTATTTCTGAGTAATGCATTTGCTATTCAAGGTTTATTCTGATTCCATATAAAATGAAGTACTATTTTTTCAAGTTCTTTGGGTAGTATGGACATTTTAACAATGTTGATTCTTCCCAGCCATAAGCATGGTATGTTTTTCCATTTGCTAACATCTTCAGCTATTTCTTTTCTCAGAGTTTCATAGTTTTCCTTATAGAGATCTTTCATGTCCTTTGTTAGGTAAATTCCCAGATATTTCATCTTCTTTGGCACTGTTGTAAAAGGAATAGAGTCCTTGATTGTTTTTTCAGCTTGACTATTGTTGGCACATATAAAAGCTACTGACTTGTAATTATTGATTTTGTATCCTGAGATGCTGCTGTAGTCCTTGATCACATCTAAGAGTTTTGAAGTTGAGTCCCTGGGATTTTCCAGGTATAGGATCATATCAGCAAAGAGTGAGAGTTTGATCTCCTGTGACCTTATTTGAATACCCTTGAACACCTTCTCTTGCCTGATTGCCACGGCTGAGACTTCCATCACGATGTTGAATAGCAGTGGAGACAGTGGGCATCCTTGCCTACTTCCTGATCTGAGTGGAAATGTTTACAATTTTACACCATTCAATATGATATTGGCTGTGGGTTTGCTGTAGATGGCCTCTATTAGTTTAAGAAATGTCCCTTCTATGCCTATTTTCTTAAGAATTCTGATCATGAAAGGATGCTGGATATTATCAAAGGTTTTTTCTGCATTAACTGAGAGAATCATATGTTCCTTATTTTATTGATGTGATGCATTGTATTTATAGATTTGCATATGTTGAAGCATCCCTGTAACCCTGGAATAAAACCAACTTGATCATGGT
>CAUYRH010139331.1:0-10273 GCA_963574655.1 Perodicticus potto | reverse complement strand
TTTCCCTTTTTTTTCTCTAACTCTAGGAAGCTCAAGCACTAAATTTCTCAGTGCAAGTAGTCTAAGTGCCTCAGTTACATTAAGTGATATCTAAGGACTCTTTAAGGTCTATCTTTTCTGGGTCTTCCCAAGGAGATATTCAGGATAGATAAAATAGCATGCATTGAATGAGTCCTTGCAGTATTAATCCTGCTTATAACTATGGGATTTTGTACATACAGAACAGGTAGTTGCTTATTTGGAATAATCTGATAAACCTAAGAAAGGCTACATAGGGATATAATTTTTCATTCTAGTGCGTATCATTGCCAGAGAATGAATCTAAGGCAGTATTTAAGTTCTATGGAAGTGATGTGATCAATTAGTGATTTGTGCACTGACATAGGGAAAGGCTATGGCAGCATCTTTGTTACATGATTACTATTCCAGATCCTGGAATACATCTCCCTACCATCTGATCCAAAGCTTAAAATTACACCTTAGGTGCTTTATACTTCTGAGAAGGGACAAGGAACAGTATCATAGCAAGAACTGGTTGAGAACCAACTGAGACCTGATGGTAATGCCACATAGGATACATGTGCTGACTCTTGAAAGTTCAAAGTATGGAAAGGAAATGAATCTTCTTACTTGCAAGCTGTGTTCAGTGTTTGGGCCTCCTGGATTCCCTATACTCTTTAGAAGCCACCACACAGAAGTGATGATGCTAGAGTTGATTCCCACCTTGATCCTTTAAATCACGTTGTGTTCTTAGACAACTTATCTTAAGCCTGTGGGCTCAAGGACCAGAAGACTGTAGAGAAGTATTTATATATAACTATAAAGAACAAGTGATTATTCATTACAAGGAAGTAGTATCTCCACTGAGGCCAGCATATCTGAATTGCAGTTGTAGGTCCCCAGGGGAAATATTTCGGTGTAAAAGAGCAAAAGACTGTTCATTTCTTGGGCTTTCCCTTTCTCCACAATTCTGTGAACAGCCTGACTGCACTTGCACCAGACTAATCTTATCCTATTACCTTCTGGACTTACACACACACACACACACGCACATACACGTGCACATGAGCACACAGGCCACACAACCCCAGACTCAGGGAAGTTTAGAGTGATATCATTACCCTGGTGTCTTTCTCACAAAGGGTCTGTCATTGAGGAAATAATTCGAATGACTTCATGAATGAGTAGGGAGAACCCTTAAGAGTAAGCTAATTGAAGCCCCTGATCCATTTTTGATTACATATTATATTATAAATATGGAGTCTGGGATCAGAAGAGAGGAAGGCTACAGTGACTTAGGGGCAGAACTAAGACTTCATTCTAATCTTTTAGCTTTTCTGTTATAGAGAATCAGACTTCAAGAATTTGAACCTTGGCTGTGACACTTCTAAATGGTAGTAACTTGGGCTTCTTTCTGTGCCTCACTTTCTTCATATGTGAAGTGAAAGTAATATTACTTAACTCATTGAATGTCTGTGATGATTAAATAGGTTCATCCATTTTTTAGCACTTAGAATACCCCAGACCTGTAGACAAATGTTTAATAGGCATTGGCTATCAGTATTATGTTATATTGCTTCTATTTATATAACATATACAATATTATTATATTGCTACAATGCACATTAAATGGAACTGCTTAACACAATAGGCTGTGATCATGGCTGATATAAAGGTCTCTTTAAGGCAACTGAGAGAAATGAGAAGGTCAACAGTCAGGAAGGAACTCTGATTAATGATTCCTTCTAAAAATCTCCTTTCTACCCTCCTCAAGCACCTCTAACTACCCATTCCCAGGAAACCCTGAAAACCAGATCCTGAGATTCCCAGGGCATTGGAAGTGGAACATGGTTTACTTCTTGAAAGACTATCTTCCAAAAGGATAGTAGAGAGCTGAATTGTTTTGGGCTATTTCAAAAAGTAGAGCTAGAGCTGAAGAGTAACAGCTAAGGAGAGGTCAATTTAGGCTCACTTTGAAAAAGAATTTCACTAATTTGGGTTGTTTGTCTAGTCTAGCATAAAACTGATTACTTGTAAAGTGGTAAGTTTCCCCCAGTATTGGTGTGGGAACAGGAGCTAGATTCTCTTTGGCTGGGATTTGGGAGAGTAGATACTTACTCCCTTCAGGTCTGAGATTCAGTTATTTAATGGATTTTTTTTTAACTCAAAGAAGTCTTCAGCAGATCCTACTGCTTACCTCAGTGTTTGTCAAAGTGTGGTCCTTGAATTGTCTGTATTAGCATCATGTGAGGCACCTGTTCAATATGATGTTCCTGGGCATCACTCTACACCTACAGCAATCAGAATCACTGGAGAAAAGGATCCAGGAATCTGAATGCTTAACAAGTTCCCTGAAAAAAAAAATTAAAAAAAAACAAGTTCCCTGGCTATCCCAGTTTGTTTATACCTACTTCTTCAGCTCATTTGCTCCCCACAACCAGCACCATTTTGCCAGTCCTACCACTGACTCCTCACTTTCCTTTCCATAGTTCACCAAAACATGTTGGTTTCCATTACTTCTCTCTTCAACATTCTTCTAGCTACTTATTGGTATTTTGACCTTGAACAAGTGATTTAACTCCTTTGAGACTCAGAAGCCTGACATAAAATAGGTGCGTCCTAGATCTCAATTCCCTCCTAACCCTCCCTGCCTTCCATAGTGCTTTTATTCACAAGCCTTGGGTTCAGACTTTTCGTTTGTTGTAATCTCCAGCACACTGACCCCCTACTGGCCCACATTTATTGTGTGCATGCACACACACAGTAAAAAAAGAAAAAAGAAGGAAGGAAGGAAAAATCAGCCTCAGTTCAGTATTCTTTAAGTACTTACTATGTGGAAGCCCTTTGAGAGACATCGAGGCTACACAAATGAAAGTGATATTGTCCCTGCATTCAAAGGAATGACTTTTTAGCAGAGGGGACATTGATATACACAACTTGTTTATTGTCTACCCAGAGTGCCATGGAGAGAGAGAGAGAGAGAGAGAGAGAGAGAGAGAGAGAGAGAAATAGAAATAGAAAGAGATTCTAACCTTTATATGGGAAAGGAGAATCAGGGAAAGCAGTAAGGAGGTCCAGATCAGAGTTGCAGGGAATACAGCAGTGTAGAGAAGACTAAAAAGTGGATCTGGAGGGGCAAATAGAAAATGTCCAGCACAGATAGTGAATATTGCCAGGGGAGAAGTTTTGGAAAGTGCCCTGAATAGGAGGTGCCTGTGGGTTCTCCAGTGGAGATGGTAGGTAGATAGTTAGCTAAATACCTGTCTGGAGTTCAGGAATGAAGTTACAACTGAAGAGCTGGACTGAGGTTAGATCAACATAGAAGTAAGTCTTGAAGCCTCAAAGTAAATAAGGCCAGATTTTTAAAGTGAGTGGTCAGGGAAGAACCAGTTCTCAGAAACTCCCTTTTGTATGAGCTCTGACTATGGCCAGTTCAGAGAAGCTTCTTAAGTATTTCTTTCAAAACAAGCTCTTAGTCTCATCAGTGTACCATAGCCTGTATGTGAATTAGAAAGAGACACCCCCTTTGAGCAGACCAAGTACACAAATGTGTCACTTCTGGGTGGTATAGCACTGTAAGCAGCCATTTGACAAGCAAGATAAGTCTGCCTTGTCATCTTTCCTTTCACTCTCAGCTGAGCACCTTTGTTATATAAGGTATAAATAATGTCACCACACAAAGCAGCCAAAAGTATCACTGCTAAGAGGGTGGATGTGAATGGAGAATGTTATCAGCACTAGTCTGGCCTTCCCTGGGGAAAGCTACCTAGATTCTCACACAAGGTGCAGGGCTTCAAGTCCTCTGTTTTGAATGGAGAAAAAAAAATGGAAGATTTCTTCAGAATATCCATGGTTCCTATCCAAAGGCCACAGCTTTGGCATTTGAGGAACTTCACGAGGGAGAAGTTTCATGAGGTGTTAAGTACTTAAAGACTGTGCTTTGGGGTCTTGATTGATCTGTTTATCTTCTATAAAGATGCCAAAGCTAACCCCCACCCCCAGCAATGATTATCTGTTTCCCTCACAGCATTTATAGCTGGGTGAGAGGACCTCACAGCAGCCCAAGAGTCCAACTACTAAGACATCAAGTAATATTTCCTAGATCTGGGCCTTATAAACTTACTGTTTGGTCAGGTTCATAATCACTGAACCATCTCTAGGTGGGATGAAAGCAAACACAAAGTAGACCACACAGGCCGGAACTCAAGTGTCAGACTTGGGGTCCCAGTACAGCATCAGAGTAGCAACAAAAGGAAGACAAGTAGCATTTGTGTGGCGCTAGTGGTAAAGCCCAATCCAAGCTGGGCTGGGTTTACTGCTCAGATCAAAGGGCCCTGTCCTTGGAGGAAGGAGGAGGTAGCTGGAATCTAGGTAGGGTCTTCTTTTTTTAATTTTTATTAAATCATAATTGTGTACATTGGTGCAATCATGGGGCACAATGTACTGACTTTATATACAATCTGAAATATTTTCATTGAACTATTTAAAATAGACTTCATGGCCTTTTAATCACTATATGAAGACATTTATATTCTACATTTAGTAATTTTCACTTGTACCCTTGTAAGATGCACTGTAAGTGTGATCCCACCAATCACCCTCCCTCCACCCATCCTCTCCCCTCTCCTCCCCTCCCTTGCCCTCCTCCCCATTTCTTGTGCTATAACTGGGTTTTAGCCTTCATATGAAAGCTATAGATTAGCTTCATAGTAGGGCTGAGTACATTGGATACTTTTTCTTCCATTCTTGAGATACTTTGCTAAGAAGAATATGTTCCAGCTATGCAGCCTTAAAGAAAGATGGAGACTTTACCTCTTTTTTAAAGTAATTTGTACATAGATCATACATACCTTTATGCCACCTAGCCCTGGCCAAACTGCAAAAAAATAAAAATAAATAAATAAATCAGCAGCTGGTGTTTTTTAAAATAATATCCCACATTTTGACAAAAGAGAAGACAAGGTATGCTATCATTTAACCATCTGCCAAATGAAAGATGAGTTTGGCTTTCAGAAAACAAAAACCACAGATTATTTTTGGTCCTTTATCTGGCCCTTAAACTGACTATATAAAGTTCTGAGGCCATAATTTTATTTCTCTGAATCTTGTGAAATACTTATGTAAGCTTACCCCAAGGACCATGCAGAGTATAAGTCAGGTTAGCTGAAAGGAAGCCATTTTGCTTCCATTATGCTTTCAGTCTTTTTGTTCTGTCTTAAAAACTTAGAGTTAAGGTGCTGCTTGCTTACACAGCTGCCTTGCACAAGATTAGAAAATGACTTAGAGGAAAAACAGGTCAAGAGTCCGGAGCAAGTCAACCACAAACTGCTGATGACATGGTCCACCAGACAACCTATTGTTGTCTGATAACCGTCTGGCACATCATGATGACTTGCACAAAGCTTTCTTTCTTCCAGAAGCTCCCTTTATCCCTTCTTACTATAAGTTGCTCAGTCAGTAACAGACAGACATGAGCTGGTCCTTGAGATAATAGTCCACCATCTCTTCAGGCTGCCAGTGCTTGAATAAACCACCTTTCCTTCACTAACACTCACCCCTGTGTTTGGTTCTTGTGTAGTAGGTGGATAGACTTATGTTCAGCAACACTTAGACACTTAACACCAACCCAATTATCATTCTTATCTACTAAAATATCTATGATAGTAAGTATTTTGTCTTTTAAAAATATCTAATTATAGGTGATGATTTAAGTAATTACTTTGTCACTTTATCTAAGGGTTACCAGGATCTCCTTTTCTACTAGCAATGAGGTCCTTAATAACTTTAAATTTTTAATCAGATCAAACACAAGTTAGGTTATTAAGTATGAAATGTCCAATTTCCTTAAGTAGTAAGTTTGATATTCGATATCTCTGACATTTCACTTGGACACTTCTTGTTTTATTTTTATTGTGAAGGTACATCCTCATTCTTTCAAACTCATATTTCAGCTTGTGATTATCTATCATTTTTTAGAACATTTTTTTTGAAATCATGTATACATAAATATCCAAGTTATATTTTGAATATAAGTTTTGTGTGGAACCAATGCAGTACAGACAGCTTGAAATATCAATGAAGTTTTTGGGAAGGATGTGGCCAATGAACAAATAGTTTGAGGATGGTTTGAGAAGTTCCATTCTGGTGATTTAGTCTTGAAAATGAGCCATGTGGGTGACCTGAAACCAAGGTACCTAATGATGAGTTGAAAGCTGTAGTGATAGTGAATCCATCTCAACCTACACATGAATTAACCATGTTTCAATGTTACTATTCCAATAGTATTGGAGTATTTGAAACAAGTTGGCAAGGTGAAAAACTTGGATAGATGCATTCCACATGATTAAACAAGTGTCACAGAGGAGAAATTGTGTGACGTTCACTTTTCTTTGTTGCCACAAGATAAAGGCCAGCCATTTACACACTCTACTGCTATATGTGAAAATTCTGGATTCCATTGTTAATGTTTGTTGGCCATGAAACTTCTTTTTATATAATGTCCATGTTGGTCATTTTTCAATAAGAAAACAAAACTACCATGAGTGTGATGGAGTAAGGAATTCATTATAGAAATTTCACCTTACATTATTGTGGCAGGAGTTGATATAAAATCCTGTGAAAGGCTGCTGAATTTGTAGCTACTGTTTCCCTAGTGGGAATCAAGGGAGTTGGTGCTGGTTAATAAGGCTAGAAAAGAATAAGTATGTGCAGAGTAGGGAAAAGGGAAGACATTCAGGAAACTGCCTGCAGTTGTGCATTTATATCTTACAGACTCTAACTGATGACAACATGCAGAGAATAACATAATTTGATGCAACCTCACATTTTGCTATTTCTAACTTGGACCACACCTGGGGAAATTGACTCCAGGAAATGTACTTTCCAATATAATCATGTTGAACATACCACAATCCAGCATGTAACCTAATGCTTTCCTTTTATAAGAAATCGACTTATGTACTAGTTAACAAAGTAGTCTCTTGTATAATACCTCACAGTGCCAAACCTTACCCTTTTACATAATAAGCATGTAATAGCAGACATGTTTGAAGACCTATTCTGCTTAGTTTCCTCACCTAAAAAGCAGAAATGAAAATAAATTTCACCTAGATATATATTTTCAGTTTTGTCACATAAAGAGCTTAGAAGTAATCATTCTCACTCTTACAATTAAAAAGCTAAACAAAATGAAAATCAAGTATTTTTCTTGGATCCATCAGAGGATTGAGTTCAAAGGGAAAATTACCCCCTTATATCTGAAGATACAAGTGAATAGAAAGAATCAAAGCTAAGATAAGTTGTCTGAGAAAAAAAGCCCTGGAAAAAAATTGATAAGGACACTAAAATGATAATTGATACCTGCTAGAGCCTATATGGACAAACACGAGAGATAAAAACTCCTGAAGTCATTTTTCCCCCCCAAATACCTGAGAGTTTTCATGACAAAGGGCTACCTTTAGGTAAAACTACTTCACCAGAGCTCTATTTGACATAGCATGGAATAGCAATTAGAAAATGCTAGCTCATTCTATCTGTTTTCTTTCATTTAATGGAAGAAATATAAAGACAAATTCTTTTAAAGATTACATACCTTGGCTCTGTGCCCTAAGCACAGTGGTTATAGCACCAGCCACATACACTGAGGCTGGTGAGTTTGCACCCAGCCGGGGCCAGCTAAACAACAATGACATCTGCAACAAAAAATAGCGAGTCATTATGGTAGATTCCTGTAGTCCCAGCTACTTGTGAAGCCAAGGCAAGAGATTCCCTTAAGCCCAGGAGTTGAGGTTGCTGTGAGCTGTGATGCCACTGCAGTCTACTGAGGGTGACATAGTGAGACTCTGTCTCAAAATAAATAAATAAATAAAGATTATATGCTTTATTACACTCAGATTTACTAAAACACTGAAAAGTAATCAAACTTATTATAGAAAGCATACCTCTCCAACAACCTGACCATCAACATATCAACAGGCCATTTTTTATTACTAGTCAATGGTAAATTATTACTGGTAATAATATACAAGTGTTAACATGTAATAATTTATGTCATTACTAGTGTAGTAGCAGTGGGTTACAACTGAGAGAGCTACAAGATCTTCTTTAAAGAAGGAATTCTTTAGGACATTTCCACAAACAACATTTTACTGAATGGAAGCCTTTCCTCTAACTCACTTTCACCACTCTTATTCAGTATAGTACTAATGGCAGTTCAGCCAGAGCATAAGGAAAGAAAAGGAAATAAAAGACCCTCAAATTGTAAAAGAAGAGGTCCAATTATCTCTCTTCTATATAGAATCTTACACATAGGTTGCCAACAAAAGTATACACATTTTAAGAAAGGAAAAAAAACTATATTAAAATTTTAATACTAGAGACGCATTTATTTCTGCAATGACAAGTAATACAAGAAACAATATACAAAATTACAAACATTATTGGTATGTATTTATATTATATTTTAATCCTATTTTAAAATGTGTACGTATTTTTTTGGTGCACTCTGTATGTAGAAAAACCTAAAATATTCAGCAAAAAATTCTTAAAAATTTATAAACAAATTTGATAAATTTGCGGGATAAAAATTAACTTACAAAAATCAGTAGCATTTCTATACACTAGGTAAAAAAAAAAAAAAGAAGAAAAGAAAGCAATCCCATTACAATAGCTACAAAAGAAATACTGAGAAATAAAATTATCCAAAGATGTGCAAGACTTCTACTAAGAAAATTGAAAAATACTGATCAAAGTAATTGAAGAGTATGCAATTGGAACGACACCTCATGCTCATGGATCAGAAGAATTCATACTGTTAAAATGACCATACTGCCTAACATAAACTTAGGTTTAAACATATATTTCAAAATCTAGAATATCCACTAAAATAGTGTACAAATAATGTGCTAGCACAAGAGAGAATACAAAATCATCTAAAATGATCAATTAAAATAAGATAAAGCAGAAAATAGAGAAATATTTGTAAAATACCAATGACAAATAAGTGCAATAGATAGAAAATAGTTACAAACATGATAGCCATTTACCCAACTATATCTATAATCAATTGGTTTGATATATGAATTAAAAGACAGAGAATGTCAAAGTGGATGAAAAGTGAAAAAGTAAGATTCAACTATATATTGTCTAAAAAAAAGACAGAAAGATTAAAGGTAAAGGGATGGAAAAAGATATACCATGTTAACACTAATCAAAAGAAAACTGGAGTAGCTACATTAATTTCAGATGTTGCAGACTTCAGAGCAAACAAAATTATCAGAGATAATGAAGAACATTACATAATGAGAAAGTGGTCTAATCTTCAGTAATACATAATAATCCCTAATATTCACGCACCTAACATTAGACCATCATAATATATGAGGCAAAAAGGCACTGGAACTACATGGAGAAATAAATAAATTCATTATTTTAGATAGAGAGTTCAACATACATTTATTTGCAGCTGAGAATTCCAGCAGACAGAAAATCAGTAAGGACACAGTTGAACTGAACAGTACCATCAGTGAAGTGGATTTAATTAACATTTATAGATCACCTCACCCAATAACAACTGATTACATGTTCTCAAGCTCACATAGATATTCACTAACTTAGACAATATTCAATGCCCTGGAATATATATCAATAAGTAAATAAAATAGAAATTATGCAAAGTATGTTTTCAGACAGTCTACAGTAAAATTACTTGGAAAAGTCCAGTATATTTGGAAATAGAAATAACATGTGGGTCAAGAATCCTCAAGAGAAATATAATTAAAAAAAAAGAGAGAGAGAAATACAATTCATCAAACCTGTGGAATGAAGAAAAAGGTGAATTTGTAATATCACCTTTATAATATTATGGATATAATATAATATCATGAATATATGATATATAGTCATACCAGAAAGGACCATTGAATATGTGTATTTGAAAACAAGAATGATCTAAAATCAGTGACTTAATCTTTCACATTAGGAAACTAGAGAAAGAAGAACACAACCAGGCCCAAAGCAAGTGTAAGAAAAGAACTACTGAAAACTAGAGCAGAAATCTGCTTAACTGAGAATAAGAAATCAATATAGAAAATTAATGAAACCAAAAGTGATTTTTTGAAAAGATCAGTAAAATTAGTTAACACCTGTTTGGGTGGGGGTGCAGGAGACAGAGAGAAAGAGAGAGATGTGTATATATGTACACGTATTTGGTGTGTGTGTAAAATACCTAGACTTTCTCCTAGGTATTTGTCCTAGTTTCTAAAATTTCTATATT
>CAUYRH010139329.1:0-12403 GCA_963574655.1 Perodicticus potto | reverse complement strand
ATGAGGACAATTAATGACAATTATTGACACGGTGGGGGTGAGGGAAGGGGAGAGCAGAGAGAGAAAGAATGAGGGAGGGGTGGGGAAAGGAAGAGCAGAGAGAGGGAAGGAGCGAGGGGGGTGGGGTCTTGGGGCCTTGGTGTATGCCACACCTTTTGGGGGCCAAACACGATTGTAAGAGGGACTTTACCCAACAAATGCAACCAGTGTAACATGGTTTCTTGTACCCTCAATGAATCCCCAACAATAAAAAAAACATATTTAGAACAGAGCTTGCTGCTCAGTAAAAAAAAAAAAAAAACAGCCCCAAAATAAAAGGGTTAAGCCTTTGATCACTTGCTGTGATATTATACTCACAGTATAAGCAAGAGTCTAAACTGGGAAAAGCGCCTACTCCCCCTGTTACGTTTCCCCCACTACACACCGGTTGAGAGTCAAATAGATTAATACGGATGTGGGAGTCTTCTCACTGTTGAAGGAGCCCTGAACAAAAGCCTCTGGCAGTTTTATGAGCCCGGGATTGGGAGAAGGGCAAGGACAGAAGTCTAGAATGAAAAAGCACTGCGTACTAAATCAGAGTAAGGAAAAGTCTTCAAAATTTCCTTCTTCCCTTCATAAGAAAGTCTTGGCAGAGAGCCTGAAGAGGACTTAACTCAAGGCCTCAGATAAAGAGACCTAGGAATGAAGGTGCTAGGGTTAGGAATACAAATATTCCAAGATCATGACCTGCCAAGGGGCCTGAATCCTGATTGCAACTCCATTCAGAAACAGCAAAGCATTGGCTGTGTACCAAGTCTGGTATGGTAAGCCCAGCTTTTCCCCCATGAGCCTGCCCAGGTAAAATCTTTGTAATTGCCTATGGTTAGGCTTGAGAAAAATCACACATAGGTTTTTAACCTGGAGTCAGACTCCTAACTGGTTACTCAGGAGGAACTACAAGCCAAAATTTTCTTCTGATGGAACAGTAAATTCATTCTTAGTTAAAAGCTCAAGAAAATTGCCAGAACAATGCTGTTACCTTATGTATAGGACAATCAAATCTTTGCTTAGGGAAAATATAACCTTAAATCCATTGTCACTGACCTATATAAATATTTGACATTTTTTATCTGCAGAGGCAGCTATAAAATGTAAATCCAGAAAAAAGCATATGGAAAATCTTACCCTGCATGAACACCTCAATGTATCCTCTCAAATTTAATTTTTGAGCATAATCAAATAATTCTGAATGTTTCATAAGGAATCATGACAGAGGATTTATAATTAATGTTAGAATTCCTTTTATATCCATAGTGCCCTTAATAATTCCAACCAAAATGACTCATTTCCCATATAAAACAGAGTTTTAGAAGAATGCCCTTACTACGAAGATCTTCTCAATTCTTTTAATTTTTCATGATAATGAAGAAGTTATTTAAATCATATATTATCTACAATGAAATATTAGGACTCAGAGTGCTCTAATTTGGCTGTAACGCTTATTTCCTTATTCTTACTAGCTGACATTCAAATAGAATCACTGCAAAGTAACAAATGTTATTATATAACATATTAAACAGAATAAAGGTAAATTCCAAAAACAATAATATAATAAAGTGTAATTTATAATTGCATACAGTAGGAGAGGAAAGTAAGAAAAGGAAATACACAAATTTTGTCATTTTCATGGTGGCGAATTAATAGATACTGCTAAAGAAATAACTAAAGGGAATTATATAAACATAAAGTTATAAAAATAAACACTAAAAAGGAGATACAGGCTTGGCGCCCTGTGGTTCAAGTGGCTAAGGCACCAACCACATACACCTCAGCTGACGAGTTCGAATCCAGCCCAAGCCCACCAAACAACAATGACGGCTGCAACCAAAAAATAGTCGGGCATTGTGGCAGGCACCTGTCGTCCCAGCTACTTGGGAGGCGGAGGCAGGAGAATCACTCGAGCCCAAGAATTGGAGGTTGCTGTGAGCTGTGATGCCACGGCACTCTACCTAGGGCAACAGCTTGAGGCTCTGTCTCAAAAAAATAAAAAATAAAAAATAAAAAATAAATAAATAAATAAAAAAGAGATACAAACCTTCCTAATTGTGATCAGGAAAAGATAGAAAAAAAGAAAAGAAAATATGCAGTATAGTGACTTTCCAAAAGCTCTTTAAAAAAAGAGAGTATAGCATAAAATAATACAACTAAAAATAAACATATCTGTCATATCAATAAATAGAAATGTGTTAAACTCACCTATTAAAATGTTTTTTAAAACATACATATTTGATTACAAAGCAAAAAACTCTGTTATTTTTAAGAGACACAGCTACAATAATGTGAGTCAGAAAGGTTGAAAATAGGTGGGGGTGCAGTGGCTCACACCTATAATTGTAGCACTCTGGGAGGCTGAGGTGGGAGGATCCCTTGAGCTCAGGAGTTCAAGACCAGCCTGAGGAAGAGTGAGACCCTGTCTCTACTAAAACTAGAAAAATTAGCCAGGCATGATGGCAGGCGCCTGTTGTCCCAGCTACTCAGGAGGCTGAAGGGAGGATTGCTTGAGACAAAGACTTTGAGGTTGCTGTGAGCTATAACATCCTGCACTCTACCTGGAGCAACAGAGGCAGACTTTGCATAAAAGAAAAGAAAGAAAAGGGTAAGCAAAGGCATACTAGGCAAATGCAACACCCCCCCCAAAAAAAAGCAGTAATGAAAGTAAGAATGGCTCTTTAATGCTAGGGCAGACAAAGTATAGAGTGATTAAGAAGGTATATTGAAGATATTTAGCAAAACAGCACAGGGGTTTTTGGATGGGGTATTGATTGAAAACATATCAATTTAAAATACCTATATACCAAATAACATAGCATCAACATAAAATATTCTTTTTTTTCCCCCAATGGTGGTTTTTCTATTTGATAAATACATCCAGAACTCAGTACAATAAATAAAATTTGCATGCAGTTTAAGTATCTTTAAATGACATTTTAAACAAATAAACCTTTTGCTTCATAATTAATGATGTATAAGAACCCTCCCTCCCTTTAATAGCCATAGGGACCTCTTCCCCAGTTTCTAAGAGGAATCATGAAGACCAGAGTAAGTGGTTTCCGCACATCATACTAAATAACATGCAAAGAGTCAAAGAGTTCAAAAACATTCTTCTTAAAGTTAAGTATTACTCTTTAAAATGGGCATGTTAACCACTGAGACTATTTTCATTAATTATACTGCTTCATTTGATCATTGGTAGTATAAAAGAAGTCAAATAATATAAGATCAACATGTTAGTTTATCCACTGGCTACTGCATATGACAGCAAGTGCTCCAAGGGCAACATTCTTTGAATATAGTTGTACTGATTTGGATTTTTCTTTTTTAATTTATTGTTGGGAATTCATTGAGGGTACAAGAAACCGGGTTACACTGATTGCATTTGTTAGGTAAAGACCCTCTTACAATTTGGATTTTTTTTATCTCTTTCCGTGTAGTCCCGGTCAATTAAGGATTCTATTCTCTTCTTAAGATCAGCAGGATTTACTGGAAATTTCAATTGGTTATATACCTATGAAACAAGGAGATTGTGGCTAAATGTCTTTCTCATCTTCATAATTTGTACTATTGCAGCATCAAATTAATACTGTCTGTCTTGAAATACTCTTTCTGTAGTGATTGCTTGTTCCTCAACCATTTCTTTCATTTGGATTTGATTGATCTTTATTCTGAAAAGTTTGTGTTTGGCAGTGCCCATAGCTCAGTGGGTAGGAGGCCAGCCACATACACTAAGGCTGGTGTGTTCAAACCCAGCCCAGGTCAGCTAAAAAAAACAACGACAACTCCAACAACAACAACAAAAAAAATAGCCAGGCATTGTGGCAGGCACCTGTACAGCTACTTGGGAGGCTGAGGCAAGAGAACAGCTTAAGCCCAAGAATTTGAGGTTGTTGTGAGCTATGACACAATGGCACTCTACCCAGGGTGACAGCTTGAGATTCTGTCTCAAAAAAAAAAAGAAAGAAAGAAAAGTTTGTGTTTGAAATCGTCATTACAAATAAATTTGTCACCATCTTCAATATCTTTGCCCTTTGGATTTTTCGACAGAACTCTTGCTTTGCCACAGGCTAATGACTACAGTGTTCTCCTTAACTCTCCATCCTCTATTCCGGTAGCCTGCTTGATCTCTTCTAAACTGAACTCTTCTCCCTCATTAAACATTAGCAGCACCAGTGTTTGAAAAAGAGAGACCTGGAGTCCTTTTTTTACCTTCTTTAAATTCTGCTTTTAGCTCATAGTGTCCTAGGGTTGATTGTCACTGAAGTTTCCTATCACTGTGCTTGCCTAAATAAAGCATCATGAAAGTCTCCTGAAGTTTTACCATCTCTGGTGGTAAATGGACTTCCATAGGCACATGTGTTGGCCAATAACCCATTGCCAGGATATTCACAGTTATTCAGTATCTCCAGGTACATTCTGATTCTGCATATACTATTTGAACTGAATCATGATGTCTTTAGAAAGTTCCATGTCTTTAAACATTTCTTCAAGTTTGCTGGTGAAAACAGTTCTGTGTTCATGTTTGAATTTGGACAGCATTGACTTTTCAGCATCAACAGATGCGCTCTTCCCAACTAATAAGAGTTTAACTAAATCTTTCTTATAAAAGGCCTCAAAAACATCCTTGCCATATATAAACCTAAATATGATCTTAATTTTATCCAACATTTTCTCAAGTTCTTCATCTGTAGTTTCTTTGTTGGCTGCATGAAGCTTTGAATCTACATACTTAGCTATAAGTTCAGCAGGTTTATTTGGTCTTTTGTTAATGAATGTTTCAAATGCTTCTTTCATGGCATTGATAAATTTTTCATTCTTCAGAAAGCAGATATCAATTATGTGGTCAACTTTACCTTTAAAATCCAGCAGTTCTTGAACCATAGTTTTATCTTTTTCAGGATTAATTACAATAGTGTTACCAAATGCCTTGATATATTTAATCCACTGTTGCAAGAGAACCTAAATTCCACCTCAAACTCTATTGAAGAGCTGATACAGAAGAGACAAATCTTGAATTCAGTTTTCATCAAAGAAGTTGTTTAAACCTTTCTAAAGAATTGCTGTTAAGTGTTCACCTAGCAGTTGTTTTTCTACAGTAGCAATTAATGACTTCTGGGTAGTCTGATCTAAGTAAGTAATAAGTCTGTCTGCTGCTTCTTCCAGACATTTGTTAACATAATGAAGATATTCAGGAACCTCTCTTTCTTGCATTAATTTTTGGCCTTCAGCTGCATACAGCCGGTTAGTTTCTTCCAAAAATCGTTTTTCAAAAGAATCTTGATAAATTTGCAAACCAGAGAGCATGCTTAAAAGGCTTCAGAGTAAACTTCTTTCCATTGCTTCACCATTCCTCTCCCTCTCAATCAAGACAAGAATGCCATCAATTGTCTTATTCTGAACTTTCTGATCACTTATGATATGACCCCAAAATAACTCCAGACCCATGTCCCAAATGGAGGGTAGCATTGAATTCTGAAGAATGTAAGTTCTGTCCAGAAACAAAAAAAATGCTCTTCATTATGATCATTTGTCTGCAATGGTTTTGCCAGCATCTATCAATCTTCTTTAGAAAAATAGCACTGCCCAATAAATCCTCTTTGAACTAATGAATCTGTGCTCTGATGTGATCTTCACAAATCTGTCTCAGTAGTTTATACAGCTTTGCAGAATTTTGTAAGAACAGAGATTTTCTACTGCCTGGTAGAGTTCTAAATTGTACTTAATCAAAGTACTGTTCTGAATAGCTTCGACTGCTTCTTTCAGTTTTTGCCAGGTTTCATCTGTGTACTTTTCTGGTAATTTAGGCTTACCTTTAAAGTTCTTTATCACTTACTTCTTAACAGAGCCAGGCTTGCTGTTAGCAAAGCTAGAGACGGTGGTAGATGATTTGGCTAGGCCGTTTGCAACTGCACCAAAGCCACAGAGGACATTAATACACTCTTATTTAAAGAGCTGCTGCTGCTCTTATTTGCTGCTGCTGAGATGTTGCAGCAATTGGTGAAGAGGAGGACGAGGATGAAGATTCCTCAGCTATCTTTGCATCAAACCCTACAAACTCCAGGGTGTCTTCACAACGCAGCTTCTTCTGTATTGGGTAGCTAGAAGAAGCCAATGGAACTCCCAGGCAGAAAGATGAGGTTGAACGGAATGTCAGATCTCTGGGTTGTAAAGGAGGAGTGGAAGAGGAGGAAGGGGTGGAATCAAAGTCTTCTCTCTCTTTACTACTGTTACTGCCGCTACTGCTATTTAACGTTCTCTTCTTGGCAGAGGTGGGCAGAGTGGTGCTGGTATCACTATCAATGGCAGATCTGACTTCCTGAGCAGCAGCAGCAACTAAGGCATTGGGGGAAGAAAAACCTATTGGAAACATGAAAATAGCGGGGTCAACAGGCAGTGGAGCATCAAAAATCCATGTTTATATGCCTGCATGCATGTAGGAGAGAAGGTGATAAAAAGGGGAAGGGAAGAAAGAAGAGACGAGAAACACAGAGGATGAGAGGGAAAGTGAAGGGGGGGCTACAACATTCAACATTCTGAAGAGAAAAACAATTATATATACACATGAAATCTCAGGCAAGCACAGTGCCTCACACCTGTAATCCCTATAAGTTAGGAGGCTGTGGCAGGAGGATTGCTTGAGGCCAGGAATCCCAGACCAGCCTGGGCAATTTCAGAGATCTTTTATCAAAAAAAAAAAAAAAAAAAATTAGCCAGGCATGCAGGTACAGGCCAATAGTTCCAGCTACTCCAGAGGTAGAGGCAGGAGAATCACTTGAGTTCAGGAATTTGAACTATGATCAGACCACTTCACTCCAGCCTGGACAACATAAACTTGTATAGGAAAAAAACATCAAATGTCAATAGATTTTCCACAGTTATAATGTTAAGCTTACTATTGATCTAACCAAAATTAAAACTACCAAGAGCAGCTCAGCACCTATAGCTCAGCGGCTGGGCGCCAGGCACATACACCAGAGCTGGCAGTTTCGAACACAGCCTGGGCTGCCAAACAACAATGACAACTATAACCAAAAAATAGCCAGTCATTGTGGCGGGCACCTGTAGTCCCAGCTGAGGCAAGAGAATCATTTAAGCCCAAGAGTTTGAGGTCACTGTGAGCTGTGATGCCACTGCACTCTACTGAGGGCGACATAGTGAGACTCTGTCTCAAAAAAAAAAAGCTCTGAAAGCAAAGCAAAACCCCATCTCTACTAAAATAGAAAAATTATTCAGGCATGGTGGTGCACACTTGTAGTTCCAGCTACTTGGGAGGCTGAAGAAGGAGGATCACTCAAGCCCAGGAATTTGAGGTTGCATGAGCTAGCCTGAGCCACGACATTCTAGCCTCAGTAACAGAGCAAGATTCTGTCTCAAAAAAAAAAAAAAAAACAAACTCCTGAGGGGATGGGGAAGATGTGTGGGAGGAGAACTATGTTCAAAAGAGAAACTAATTCTGATATACTATAATAGAAATTCATCAGGTAATACCTAAAACTGAAAACAACAAGAATATATAGATAGATAAATATGAAGTTAAGTGGCAAATAAACAAGCTAATATATATATATGTATATTTTGAGACAGGGTTTCACTATGGGTATTTCACTTACGTTGAGCAGACTGGGTGTTTCACACCATACCGATAAAGTCAAATCCTAAAGCCCACATGAGGCATGTAATTTCTCTCAGCAGCAATTTTTTTATTTCTACTCAGAGCTCACGTAAGTCAACAAGTTTTATTGCTATTTCCTCTTACCAGTGAGTGAATTCTTTCTAGCCCACCTTTCCACTGAGTGTACAGACTTTTGACATGTCTTAACTTTGGGCCAGCATGGCAGTTGTGACTCTTCTCCTTATGTGGGCTTAAGACCTTATCTCCTGCCTTGGTACTTAAGACCTAGGTTCCCATGATCAGCAAGTAAAGCTATGGTTTTTTACCTGTTTAGCACTGTGGTTTTTTCTGTTTCCTGTCCACCTCCCCGCTTTCGATACTCAGGCATTTTCATTAATTTTTTGTGAATTCAACCATGCATTTTAAAAAAATTTGTAATCCCAGCACTCTGGGAGGCTGAGGTGGGTGGATTGCCTGAGCAAGAGTGAGACCTTGTCTCTACTAAAAATAGAAAGCTAGCCAGTCATGATGGCAGGCACCTGTAGTCCCAGCTACTTGGGAGGCTGAAGCAAGAGAATCACTTAAGCCCAAGAGTTTGAGGTTGCTGTGAGCTATGATACCACAGCACTCAACCCCAGGGTGACAGAGTGAGAGTCTGTCTCAAAAAAAATAAAAGTTTGGGCGGTGCCTGTGACTCATCAAGTAGGGCGCCAGCCCCATATACCGAAAGTGGCGGGTTCACCTGGCCTCGGCCAAAGTGCAAAACATAAAAATAGCCGGGCGTTGTGGCGGATGCCCGTAGTCCCAGCTACTCGGAAGGCTGAGACAAGATAATTGCCTAAGCCCAGGAGTTGAAGGTTGCTGTGAGCTGTGTGATGCCATGGCACTCTACGAAGGGCGACAAAGTGGGGCTCTGTCTCTACAAAAAGTAAAAATAAAAAAAAAATAAAAGTTTGTATTTTATCTAGCACTGTACATTGTTAGGTGTAAGGGTGTTCAGATATCTATTTTAATTGTAAGTGCTTTTTATTTATTAAGAGGTTTTTATATTAATGTCATGCTACTCACTTATGTTGCACATATTTCTTCATTTTGTTTTTTGTTATTAACTTTATTCATATACTCTTTTGCTTTACAGAAAATTTGAATTTTTATGTCATCAAATCTCCATTTTTCCCATGTGTTTTCCTACCTTTGTCATCACATTCACAAAACCCTTCTCTACCACAGGATATAATAATCACCCATATTTTTTCTATTATTTTTCTGCTTTATTTTCTAGTTTTGAATAATTTTAAATTTGCAAAAAAATACAAAGATAGTGCATAAAATTCCTTTTTATCTCTTTTCAATTTCTGACTTATAGTTTTCATCCTCCTGAAATATGTTACATATGCAACTACTTATTTAAAAATTATTTTTTAATACCAGTTGTGTTCTACTTTCTGCAGACCTGGCAATGAAAAGGCAGATCAGGTGCTTCCTTTCAAAGACCTTATATTTGAGTAGGGTAGACAGACAATAACTTGTCAACATACATTGAAAAATTTCATTCTTGTGGCTCTTATCCCTTTGTATTATGAGGCCACATATCTTACTTATTTGTAAGATTATTAGAGAACAAGAATTATCCTTTTCAATTGGTAAAACATGCAATATTTGCAGGTGCAATAAAGCAAAGCTCAATAAAATGATATATACCGGGCAGTGCCTGTGGCTCAAAGGAGTAGGGCGCCGGCCCCATATGCCAGAATTGGCAGGTTCAAACCCAGCCCCAGCCAAAAACTGCAATAAATAAATAAATAAATAAATAAAATGAGATATATCTGAAATTTAAAAAAAAAAAGAATTATCTTTTTTAGGTACTATTATATCTTTTTTTTTGGAGACAGAGTCTCACTATGTCACCCTCGGTAGGGTGCCATGGCATCACAGATCACAGCAACCTCAAACTCTTGGGCTTAAGTGATTCTCTTTTCTCTGCCTCCCACAGAGACTGGGACTACAGGTGCCCACCGCAACACCCAGCTATTTTTGTTGTTGTTGTCATTGTTGTTTAGCAGGCCTGGGCCGGATTCAAACCTGCCAGCCTCAGTGTATGTGGCCGGCACCCTAATCATTGAGCTACAGGCACTGAGCCAAGTGTCCTCTATTCTTGTCAGGCACATTTCCTTACTCTGGTAAGGAATATCTAGCACATATTATCTATTTTCAACCTCCATATCTTTGCTGGTTTGAACTCTCTCCCCCTCACTAACCATCCTCCAGACACATAAAATACTACAGTATATTCTTTCCGAAGAACAGTCTCTTTTGAAGACTCAGCCCATCCCACCTCTTTTCTCTCAATGCTAATCTTTTTTTCTAAACTGCTAAAAACAGTTTATGCACATCTCTCCAAACTGGGGTACACATAACAATAAGGCTGCAAGAAGATTTTCCAGAGTACACAGGAATAAATAATTTTAAAGAACCGATTTCTAGATCTTCAGTTTCCATGGCATTCCTTTTTTTTTTTAAAGACAGAGTCTCACTTTTATGACCCTCGGTAGAGTGCCGTGGTGTCACAGCTCACAGAAAGCTCCAACTCTTGGGCTTTGGCAATTCTCTTGCCTCCGCCTACCAAGTAGCTGAGACTACAGGCGCCCGCCACAACACTTGGCTATTTTTTTGTTGCAGTTTGGCCAGGGCCGGGTTCAAACGCACCACCCTTGGTATATGGGGCCGGCGCCCTACCCACTGAGCCACAGGTGCCGCCCTCCATGGTCATTCTTATCTAAAACTACTCTAATTATGCCTATGATGAGGGTATCAGCAACTCAACCCCAGGGTGACAGGTTCTTCATTTCCATCATCCATTTCACAATTACCTTTCTTGCACTTCACAAAGAAAACCCAAAATATAAAGAAAGAAGTAAGAGGTACTTATTTTAAAATTTTCCAGGAGCACCAAACAAAGTTACTATTGAAAATACTGGTATCAGCTCAGCGCCTGTGGCTCAACGGGCTAAGGCGCCAGCCACGTACACCTGAGCTGGCGGGTTCGAATCCAGCCCGGGCCCACCAAACAACAATGACGGCTTCAACCAAAAAATGGCCGGGCATTGTGGCCGGTGCCTGTAGTCCCAGCTACTTGGGAGGCGGAGGCAGGAGACTCGCTTAAACCAGGAATTGGAAGTTGCTGTGAGCTGGGATGCCACTGCACTCTATCCAGGGTGACAGCTTGAGGCTCTGTCTCAATAAAAAAAAAAAAAAAGAAAAGAAAATACTGGTATCAGTATTAGAAAGTAAATGACTTATGACTGGGTAAAAGATCTTTTTGAAACCACATGGTTTCCAATTCTTTGTTCTTAATGAAATTGAAGGAAGACCAAATTGAGTAGTCAGTGATTATTTAAAACCATCGACAGCTCTATGAATGAAGTTTGGCATTTAATTCAGAAGGAATTTCACAATCTTATTCTCATTCCATCTTATATTTATGAGAAGTGTATAGTAATTATAAATTTGTATTTATGAGAATAGTACTATAGTAATAATAAATAGAAATAGAGATAGGCTGGCCACAAGGCTAGCCTGTGCTGGGCTGTCTAGGAGCACAGCACAGCAGCAGCCTTCTGTGAGGCAGGGAAATGCTGCTGTGGGCGCTGGCGGCATTCCAGCCCATCAGCTTGGGCATCAGGGCCACATCAGCCGCCATCGACTACATGTCCTAAACAGACGTCCACCCTATGAGGGACCCAGGTTCGAGGCCCTGATATGGAGCACAAGGGGCTCTACAGCCCTGGACCAGGCCCAGAGAGACAGTCCCACCAGCCATCAGGCACCGGGCACCAACTGGGCACATCTCATCCTGACAGCAATCATCATTTGGATGAGCAGGAAGATGGAGGGGCAGCCTAGGAATCATTTGCAGGAACTCCAGTCCTGGAAGCAATACCTTTAGAAACGGTCTCCAGATGGTCAGGATCTGTCTGAATACCATGCTAAATGAACTTTTAAAATCTTCCTTCTCCCTAGAAAACAGTTGCACAAGGGAGGGCTGAGGATTCAGTCAGGTTCAAGCACCCCACTGCAGTCTAAGGGCAGTAGGTTTTCACCTGCCAAAAACATTCTTCTGCTCTGTTTTGTTTTTTTCCACAAAGAAAGTGTTCACTGACTTGAAGTATTTTTGGTTAAAATTGGCAGGTACAGGCATTGTTACATGGGAGGACGCAGCCTTGCATGCTGAGCACCCTTGACTTGGGGTGAACTGTTGGCATGTGGGGTTGGGAGTCCATCCAATGCCTCTGCAGCAGACCAGGACGCACTAGTCTTTCCCATCTGTCTATTACTCTGACTGTTGATTACAACCCTAATTATGAAATTCCTTCCCCCATCTCTCACTTGCTATCAGCTTCAGCCTTCCTTGTACCACATCTTCTCCTGAACTTCACTCACTACTCAATTTCCCCCAACCATATACTCATAGAGTCAAATCAAAATGAGACCATTGCGGCTCAGCGCCTGTGGCTCAACGGGCTAAGGCGCCAGCCATGTACACCCGTGCTGGCAGGTTCATATCCAGCCCGGGCCCGCCAAGCAACAATGACGGCTGCAACCAAGAAATGGCTGGGCGTTGTGGCGGGTGCCTGTAGTCCCAGCTACTTGGGAGGCAGAGGCAAGAGACTCGCTTGAGCCCAGGAATTAGAGGTTGCTGTGAGCTGTGATGCCACAGCACTCTATCCAGGGTGACAGCTTGAGGCTCTGTCTCAAAAA
>CAUYRH010139326.1:0-25217 GCA_963574655.1 Perodicticus potto | reverse complement strand
TGTATGTATCACTGACAAAAAGGGCCATGCACATCAGTTAAACTTGACTACCATCCTATCTGTTTTTTTGTTTTGTTTTGTTTTTTTAATTATTGAATCATAGCTGAGTACATTAGTGCTAGGTAGGTGATTTTATATTTTGACTTTGTCTTTTGTTACATTAGATTATGTCTCTATTCTTGTACTGATAACATGTTGTTTTGGTTACTATAGCATTGTAATATAGTTTGAAATCTCCAATATGATGCCTCCAGATGTATTCTTTTTGTTTAAGTTTAGTTTGGCTATTTGGGCTCTTTTCTTGTTTCAAACAAACCATAGAATTATTTTAAATAACAATTTTGCTATATATAGAAATTTTAGTTGACAACTTTTTTATTCCTTCTGCAGTTTAAATATATTATCCGACTGCCTTCTTTCCTCAAAAGTTTCTTTTGGAAAAAGAAAAATCCACTCTTAGTCTTACCGAGGATCTCTTTCATGTGATAAGTTGCTTATATCTGCCTGTTTTCAAGATTATTTTTTATCTTTGGTTTTTGAAAACTTGATTTTTGTATCTGACTGTCATCCTACTTGGAATTTTGAGTCTTTTGTATTTGTATATTCATGGTTTTCTAAATCAAATTCGGGAAACTTTAAGCCTTAATTTACAAAGAAAAAATAAAACTCCTTGCTCCCTTTATTTCTCATGTTTTCTTTTTCTGGAATTCCCATTATGCATATATTAGTCAGTTGGATTATAATCCATAAAAATCCCCTAACTTCTAGTCACTTTTTGAATATACCTTTTTCTTTAGTTCCTCCGACTCAATAATTTCAAATGACGTGCTTCTGGGTTTGGTGATTCTTTCTTCTGCCAATCTGAGTCGGCTTTTGAATCAATCTACTTAATTTTTAATTCAGTTATGTTATTTTTCAGCTAAAGAATTTCCATACAGCTTGTGCCTTATAATTTCTATCTCTTTGTTGACATTTTTTGTTCATCTATTGCTTTCCTAATTTCCTTTAGCTTTTTGTACATACATGTGGTTTTATTTAGTTCTCTGAACATATTTAACATATTTGTTTTAGGTCAGGAATCGTGGCTCTCACCAGTCGTTCTAGCAGTCTGGGAGGCCAAGGCAGAAGGATTGTTTGAAGTCAGGCTTTCAAGACCAGCCTGAGCAACAGCAATACCCTGTCTCTACTAAAAATAGAAATATTAGTTGGGTTTTGTGTCAAGTGCCTGTAATCTCAGCTACTTGGAAGGCTGAGACAGGAAGATCACTTGAGCCCTTGAGTTGGAGATTGCTGTGAGCTGGACTGACCTCATGGGACTCTAGCCTGGGCAACAGAGTGAGATTCTATCTCAAAAAAATGTATTTGTTTTAAAGACTAGTAAGTCTGATACTTATACTTCTTCAGGGATTGTGTTGGATAATTTACTTTTTTCTGCTGAATGGGTCATGTTTTCCAATGTCTTTGTATGCCTTTTGATTTTTGTTGATGTTGTTGTTGAAAGGTGGACATTGGTAAAAACAGATTCCTCTTTCACTTTTTTCAGATTGGCCATGTGATTCACTAGTTAACTGTGTGTATTCTGTTCCTTGGGATCAGTCAGCTGTGAAACCTTAAGTCCTCTCAGAACTTCTTGGAGTTTTTATTTTTCCTGGGTATATATATTTCTTTTTGTATTCATCTGCATACATGGTTGTTTTGAAGTGTTTAATTTCTCAAAGCATCTAATTATAGCTTTTTATTGATTCCTTAGATGGTTTAGGATAATTCTCCACCTGCCGTCTCGCTCTAGAAACCAAGAGTCCTATTTTCTATGCAGTTTTATGAATAGTGCCTGCTGCTTTTCCCTATCTTAGATTTAAGTCAGGTAAAACAGAGGCCCTCTGGCATTCTTAAGACCATGTTGCAAGTCAAGTTTTCTCTTCTCCCTCCAGTTTTATGGAATTAATTTGGAACTGAACTTTTGCCTTATTGTGAACAAGACTGTTTAATAATAGGGAGGGTCTAGAGTATTGGTGGGTAAAAATGTCATCAAATTTTCTACAGTTTTGAATTTTTGTTCTTATTTAGAAATTTACTGGTACCTGTAGACCTTTAACTATCTACTAGATGACCTATATGGTTATATACAAGATGTCCATTAAGTTCGCATGCAATTTACAATTTTAAATTGCACATGAACTTAATGGACACCATTTATATTCTTTGAATTTCTGGGTATTTTTTATGTTTCTGTGGAGAAATAAGGATCTGGATCTTCCTGGTCTATCATTTTCTGACCTTACTCTGTTCTTTCTGGTTTGAATTATGAAGACCACACAGATTATTTGATTGAATTTTAAAATTCATGTGAAGGCAAGTTTTGAGAATCCTCAAGAGATATTACCCCCTTTCTAAAAAGAGTCAGGCTCACAGTAAGTAGGTATATTAAGCCATTTCCCTCAGTTGACAAATACATTTTTTTCCCATCAAACTCTGAACATGTGGCTCATTAGGTGTAGCTGCTTCATGTGGAACCCTCAATTCAACTTCCTACCTTGCTTGCCCCCTAATTTATGTCTCTTCTCTTCTACTTCTGACCCATTAAAACTAGGGATTGCTGCATGACAGCATAATTGCTGTGTATTTCAATATACCTTGTGTGATTCATACTTCGTGTTATTTTTTACCTATAATGATGCCCCTTATTTTTCTGACATTTTTACAATCCATTTAACTTTTTTGAAATGTATTTCATCCAGTATTTTAGTTGTTTAGCAAAAGGAGATACTTTGCAATGCTTGGAGACCAGATCACCATACTGTCACACATCTAAATCCTTCATAACTTATTTTTACCAATTTCTCTGTATAAGTTATAGACCATAACTCTCTTGCTATTATCTTCTGTAGTTCTTCTTAAGACACTATGTTAATTTATACAGTATGTAAGAATCAGTCTTTGGTGATATGCACTTCCACATTTAGTTGCTATTACATATGATCCAACGCTCCTAATTTGTGAAAATTTAAAATTATAGGAAGTGTGTAGAAAATATTTAAAATAAAGGTTTAATTTATTTTTTTAATTTCATAATATTGTATTAATAAAATGTAGTATATGCGTACTGTGAAATATTACTGAGCCACAAAGAAAAATGGTATCTTATCTTTTGTGACAACCTAGTTAGAACTGGAGACCATTCTTCTAAGTGAAACTTCTCAGAAATGGAAAAACAAATACATGTACTCAATACCAGATTGGAACTGATTGATAAACACTTAAGTGTACATAGGGAAGAAACGTGTTTCCCTTCTTAATTATCAAACACCTCATCATGGATTTATAACCACTGTTCAACTGAGATTCCCAAATCTTTCTTCCCTTAGATAATTTATTTATGAAAATAATAAGACAAGATTTTAGTGTGGAATAGCAAAGAGAGACATTTGATATATATAATTGAAATTGGAAAGAATAAGGATAGGAAAACCTATAGAAAAGAAAAAGAAAATCTATAAGAAAAGGAGACTAACAATTGGGCACTTAAATAAGAAAAGAAAAATCTATAAGAAAAAGGGGTTAAGTGCTAGGCAGATGAAAGTAATGTAAGTCCTGGGGTAAATAGGAAATGATAAGTAAATAGGGAGAAGAAGATGGAAGTAAGGGCTCAAACCGAAAAAAAAAAAAGTAGAAAATATCACTTGTGAAGGCAAGTGTAGATATGAGTGTTGTAGAAGAGGTCTGATACCTCTGGATGCAAGTGGAAGAGCTGAAGGTTTGTCTTAAAAGTCATCTGTCTCTGTCTCTAATCTATCCTTTTCCAATTATAATACTTTTACAGAAAAGAGATGAAGATTTTATGTTAGTAGTTGGTTGTGGAGCATGTGAAATTTCTTAAAATAACAATAAAACCTTAATGCACTAATTTCATAAGCCCATACGTATCAGTTTCCTTATTTTTGTGTATTGGGTGGATATTATTAATGTATTGCATCTGTAACTTTCTTTCTCTAACTTAATCTGAGTTATGAAATGCAAGATATCTAGAAAAATTAAGATAAAATTATATTACCCCAAAGACATTTTCCTTGACATATTATCTCATTAACTGCACATCACTTTTAAATGCAAATTAGATTTTTATTGAGGATTTCTACTGTTTCATGCCTTAGATTTAAATCTTTTATCCATTCTGAATCAATTTTTGAGAATGGAGAAAGGTGAGGGTCCAGTTTCAGTCTTTTACATGTGGTTTTATTTAATAGGGATTCTTTTCCCCAGTGTATGTTTTTGTTTGGTTTATCAAAGATTATGTGGCTATAAGAAGTTGTTTTCATCACATGGATTTACATTCTTTTCCAGATGCCGATGCCTCTATTTTTGTGCCAGTACCATTCTGTTTTGATCTCTATGGTTTTGTAGTACAGCCTAAAGTCTGGTAGGCTATTGCCCTCACCTTTGTTTTTATTGCCAAAAATTGCCTTAGCTATATGTTTTTTTTTTTTTTATCTGCTTCCATTCAAAGTGAAGAATTATTTTCTCCAAGTCTTAAAAGTATGATGATGGTATTTTAATGGGGATGGCATTGAATTTGTAGATTCCTTCTGGAAGTATAGACATTTTAACAATGTCGATTCTTCCCAGCTATGAGCATGGTATATTCTTCCATTTGTTAATATCTTCTGCAATTTCTTTTCTTAGAGTTTCATAATTTTCTTTATAGAGATCATTCACCTCTATTTTTAGGTATATTCCTAGGTATTTCATTTTCTTCGAAGCTACTGTTAAGGAGATTGTGTCCTTAATTAGCTTCTCATCCTGGCTGTTATTGGTGTATGGAAAAGCTACTGACTTGTGGAAATTGATTTTATATCGTGATACATTAAAACATGAAACAATAAACATCCTCAAAGAAAGTGTTAGGAAAACATTGAAGATATCAGCCTGGAGAAAGACTTTATGAAGAAGACTTCCATGGAAATTGCAATAATAACAAAAATAAAAAAATGAGACTTAATCTGAATAGCTTCTGTACAGTTAAGGAGACAACAACTAAAAAAAATAGACAACCTACACAATGGTAAAGGAGATTTCCATACGTGAATTGGACAAAATCTCGATAACTAGGATCTACAGAAAGTTCATATCAATAAACCTAAAAAGATTCAATAATCCCTTTTATCACTGGGCCAGAGAAATGAATAGAACCTTCTCTAAAGAAGATAGAAGATAGACAAATGGCCAAGAAGCATATGAAAAAATGCTCATCGTCTCTAATTATCAGAGAAATGCAAATTAAAACTACCCTGAGAAATCACCTAACCTCAATGAGAATGTCCCACATCAAAAAATCTCAAAACTACAGATGCGATATTGACATAGATGCGGAGAGAAGGGAACACTTTTACACTGCTGGTGGGACTGCAAACTAATACAACCTTTTTGGAAGCATGGAAAGAAGTATGGAGAATCCTCAAAGAACTCAAGCTAGACTTCCCATTCGATCCTGCAATCCCATTACTAGGCATCTACCCAGAAGAAAAAAATCCTTTTACCATAAGAACACTTGCACTAAACTTTATTGCTGTTCAATTTACAATCATCAAAATGTGGAAACAACCTGAATGCATACCATGAATATGTATACCATGGAATACTATTCAGCCACTAAAACAGATGGAGGCTTTACATCTTTTGTATTAACCTGGATGGAAGTGGAACATGTTATTCTTAGTAAAGCATCACAAGAATGAAGAAGAAAGAATCCTACATGCTCAATTCTGATATGAGGACAATTAAGGTCCTAGTACACAGTCAGGGGTGATGGAAGGGGGGTACAGGGAGAGGGAAGGAGAGAGGTGGGTAGGAGGTCACAATATGTAACACTCACCTTGGGGATGGGACCCAATTATAAGAGGAACATCATCTAACACATGCAATCAGTGTAACCTGGTTCTTTGTACCCTCATTGAATCCCCAATAATAAAAAATGAAAAAAAAATTATAAAAAAGATTTTTATTGTAGCACTATTATTATGTCTTTTCATGGGTTTTCTATGTAGTGCAATTTGGTACATTTCGAATGTATCAGATCTTTCCTTTCTACAGTCCCTAAAGCACTGTCCATGATTATGTTTTATAAATTACAAGTTGTTCAATAGCTTTTAAATATAGGCACATTTATAGAATAAAATATAGCTTTTGAAAAGCCTTCATTTTCAAAATTTTTTAAAAATTAATGATTTCCCCCCAGATAATCCAGTAACTTTATGAAAGAGCAAGGTTTGAAAGATGACAACATATAAACTGATTCTATGGCATCATCTTGCTTTTAAGTGCCAGGTAATAGAGACCACATTTTTTAAACAGTAACCACCCTTATTGTTTCAACTGTGGCTTCCCTCGTTATTTTGTCTTTACTCACTTGTTATGTTTAAATATTAACTTTTTCTGACAGTTTACCAGTTTAATCACATCACAGACATGTTATGTGAACGTTCATATTAGGCCGTTTTTAATTTCTTAACTGAGAGTAATATTAGCAACCATAAACTGTTAACAATATTTATTTTGCTTCCTTGATAATCACTCCTTTAAACGCATGAAATATTTATAACTTGAAAATAAGTTATCAAACCTTTTTCAGTAACCTTTTCTTGGGTATTGCGACAGCTCCAATGTACATAATGCCAAAAAATTGAGGAAGATAATAATCTGTGATATCTTGTTGTAATTGATAAAGTTGATACAGGACAGGTGTACCCAGTTTGGTCAGCGCCAGCCACCCGAAAGACCTGCTGCACCTTCTGATCTCCGCTCCTGCGGTGTTAGTGCGCCAGACTAGGGGAGGGGGAGCTGGAGAACCAAGTGCTGCAAAGAGGGAGAGCACTGCAGAAGCCCGCGGGTCCCTAGTTAGTTAAAGGAGACCATGGCCCAGCCCACCCTGCTGCGGGTGTCAACCCCAGAACCACTCTTGGACCTCCTCTGGCTGCACTACTTCCCTATGAGCATTTCACAATGGGAAGGGTGAAACATGGTTCCTCCATTCATTTCCTAGGCCTGGACAATTTCGTGAATGGACTATATCCATTCATTAATGCGTTCATTCACTTTGTCCTTAGTGGAAAGGACTGTATCCATTCATTAATGCACTCATTCATCTTTCCCCAGCAGAAGGGACTGTATCCATTCAGTTATTCCTAAGTCCTGGCCAAATGTAACTAGAAAGGACCCATGCAATTATATATACCCCTAGACAAAGAACTCAGGCAGAGAGAAGATTTTCTGACTTAAGTCATTCCCTCTGCTAGGAGCTCCGGCTTTTTCTGTAATCTTTTCTGCAAAATAAATCCTATCTTACCACTGATCTGTGGTCCATAGATTCATTCTTTGAATCCCTGAGACCAAAGACCTACTGAAGAAGAAATTCTGGTATCAAAGTCATATTCACCAAATAAAATCAAGATGTTTATCAGTTTTCCATTAAAAATTTTTTCTAACTTCATTATTTAATAAGTGTTTGAGTCATCTTGGAAATTTTTATTTAAAAACAGCTTAAAAGAATCTTACCTTATAAAGTAGATATCTACATTGTTTTCTTCCCATCATCTGTCTTCTGTTAAAAAAAATAAATAAATAAGCACCTAGTATTTCCTTAAAAAATATCCTGTTCACTTTCAATCCATGCAATCTGTGTGGGATTTAAACTACCTATAACCTCCAAGTTTAGATACTAATACTTTATTTCCCTGCCTCAGATAAGTGTTTTAAAAGTGGACATGTGACCTACTATAGCAAATAATATGTAATCATTTTTTCTGATATTTCCAAGACAGAGGCTATTATTCTTTCTTCCCGAACATAAACCTGAGATGGTAGACAGCCACCACTAATTTCTGATTTCATACAGTTTGGGTATGAAGCCAACCCTGCCAAGGAAAAGTAAAATCATACATGTGAACTGAGTTTTTATGACATTATTTAACCCTAAACACAGCTGTTCCTGAAGCAAATTCTCTTCTTTTTTTTTAATACATTTTGAGCTTTCTGTTACTTAAAACTAAAATATTTCTAACAAAAAATCCTTACTGGATGTTATTAAAAGGTTATGCATAAACTTGGAACAGGTGACCATATTTCCCAGGGCCTCTTAAAGTCTAGGCTTTTAATAAATTTTACATTGGAGAAGAACTGAGAAGGGAAGTGAAGTTTCTTAATTATTGTAGCACCCATATTATGTGGATTCTTTGAAATTGGTATTTGGTAATCTCTTTGCATCTCATTGTTTAGTCTTGCTCAATTGGTGTTTATGACATTACATTTTAATAACTTAAGGTACATGGCTCGGCGCCTGTGGCTCAACGGGCTAAGGCGCCAGCCACGTACACCTGAGCTGGCGGGTTTGAATCCAGCCCCGGCCCGCCAAACAACAACAACAGCTGCAACCAAAAAATAGCCTGGCGTTGTGGCAGGCGCCTGTAGTCTCAGCTACTTGGAAGGCGGAGGCAGGAGACTCGCTTGAGCCCAGGAATTGGAGGTTGCTGTGATGCCATGGCACTCTGTCCAGGGTTACAGCTTGAGGCTCTTTCACAAAAAAAAAAAAAAAAAAACAAAAAAAAATAACTTAAGGTACAACTTTCATGACAGTAAATTCAACATATTGTCCTCAATATTTGCTTTAATGATAGCAGTATTAATGATAGGAAAAGCAACCATGTTATCACATGGTTTTTGTGTGCCTGCAATATACTAAGTTATATGCACAAAATTAACTCTTGTAATTGAGATCACATCCCTATCAAATGAACATTGTAATCTTTGTTTTACAGATGTGAAAACCGAGGCTCAATAAGGTTAAATAATTTGCTTCAGATAACAACTGGTGAGCAAAAGACCAAGATGTGAATTTTTCTGTCTGACCCCAAGCCTTTAATCACTATGCCATATGACTCCAAGGTCTATACTCTTAATCACTATTCAAAATTGACTTTAAAACAACTGGCAAAAACAAAATTCGCCAATAAAACACTTCTGGACCTAAAAAGAGGAGAGGAGAAATAGATTATAAGAATGAAGATATCAGAGGGAAGACAGTAAAGGAAAAAAAAATTTGTGAGACAGAGTCTCACTATGTTGCCCTGGGTAGAGTGCCATGGCATCACAGCTCACAGCAACCCCAAACTCTCGGATTTAAGGGATTCTCTTGCCTCAGTCTCCCAAATAGCTGGGACTACAGGTGCCTGCCAGAATGCCCGGCTGTCTTTTTGTTGTTGTGGCAGTTGTTGTTGTTTAGCAGGCCGGGGCCAGGCTGGAATTTACCAGCCAGGGTGAATGTGGCTCTTGCCTTAATCACTGGGCTACAGGTGCTGAGCCAAAGGAAAAATATTTTTAATAAAGAAAAAAAAACATGAGCATACAATAAGGGAAACACAACACAATTTAAATCAGATATGGTACTCTACCTTTGGAGTGCAAAATGTCACAGAGAAAATATCCTCGATTACATACAAGGGCATAAAATGCTTGAAGTTCATAATCAGATGTTAAAGTAAAATTTAAAGTAAAATAGTCACAACTCTCAGAAAATATGACAGATTTTACTCAAGAGTTACCTAGGGAGATAACACATTTTGGCAACATATGTTAGGCTGTGTAGAATGAACCAACATTTATAATAAAATACAACTCTCTTAAAATTTAGGCTGTGCCAGATTCCCCCAAGAGACTTCTAAAGATTCTGGTATTGAATTTGCATAACTGCTTGACAATATTTTTCAATTAAAAAAATCTAAACTTTTAAAATGTGATTTTTCAATTGGTTCATTACAAATATTCATGACAGCAAGATAGCATTTATAGTCTCAATGATTTTCACATACTGATTAAAATCACAGTAATGTCAGATACTAGAATATGTTGACTTCAATAATTAATATCTCCACTATGTTTTTTTCCCTTGGAAATAAAGGTAAAGCCAGGGCAGCACCTGTGGCTCAAAGGAGTAGGGCGCTAACCCCATATGCCTGAGGTGGTGGGTTCAAACGCATCTCTGGCCAAAAACTGAATGAATGAATAAATAAATAAAGGTAAAGCTAATTAGATTCAGCTAGTTTGCTGCTTCAAAATCTAAATATGTATTTCTCTATTAGAGTTATTCTCTATTTGAACCAATTTCTCCTAATTTAACTTTTCTGATCCTTCAGGATCAATGTTATTTAGAGAATATACTTAGGATGTACTAATAAAGCCACAAAATTTGAGGTCATCTATCAGTTTTCAACAGAAAAACCCAATGTATAAATAGTCTCATCAATAATTTAGATATTACCATTGTCATAGTATTTGTTGTACTCAAAGTACTTACCTAAGTTTGATATGCTGACCAAGAAGAAAGAAACTGAATTAGGATGAGCAACATGTATATGGGAATAAAGGGAAAGAATATAGCTCCAATTGTTTTAAGTTTTACATGAAGATAAAGATAGATTAGTAGATACTGGCCAATTTCTGTGTGCTATGAGGCCTGCATTAGGACATATCTGACCTCTTGAATGTATTCAACAAAACTAACTATAAGCCAACTTCAGTTGCAAACCAAGTCTCATTCAAATCAATTTCGCCATGATAAAGGTTAGAAAAATATTGAAATATTTGTATGACCACAATTTACAGAAAATTAAGGGGATATCCATGAGCAATAAAGGCATAATTACACTTCAAAATATGCTGGTACATAACTTGAAACAGTGTAGCATTCTTCAGGAAGTCCTGGGTTTAAACCTAAATGATACATACAAAATCAAATAAGCAGGCTAAATCTAGATGAGAGTGGAGTCGTGGGAGCCAAATAAAAGTGTTTCAAGAAGATAAAACAAGTTGAAGATTCATGATTGCTACTTAGTTTGGAGAACATGGAGATAATTGATAATTTTAGCAAGATCAGTTTTGTTAAGTGTTGAGATTTGGAAACCAAATTAGAAAGATAATATGTGAAAGTAGAGAAATCGAAATGGCTTTGAAATTTGTCTCCCCCTCTATACTTGGACTAGGAATTTGACCAGTCTTAGGCTCCATTTCTGTTTCTCTCCAAAGAGGATAAGAATTCATATTTGCTATCCCTAGTGGAACTACTAAAAAGCACACTTAGAACATTGATTTAACGTGTTAATAAATCAAATTTGAGAGTTAAGACCCATACCTTTCACTCAATATGTGCCTATTTTACTTAACAAGTGTAAATTTTACCAGATTAGTCCTGCATTGTCAAAGGGGAATAGCATGCACTCCTGCCTTGCCAACAACAGTAAACCTTATTCACAAAAGGATTGTTGGAATACATGGCAAAGGACTTGATGAAATCTTGATAGAGTGTGTATAGCAAACCAAGAATCTAAGGATCTCTTAGAAGACTGGTATTTTCTTGTTTTGTTTTGGAATTGCAACAATACATTTTTAAAAGGTATTTAAATATCAGAGTGAGACACTCAAAATTGACAGGCACTGATGATGTAATTGATATTATGAAGTGAAAATAAATATTTTCTCTGAATTCATAATTGTTGAAGCAGCTGACTCCTGGAAAAACTAATTTCTCCTTTAAATCTAAGGAAATATGTCATGTAAAGCAGTATTATAAGTATTATCCAGGATACAGTACAGGGTAAATCAGTGTCTCAAAAGTGGTGAATCTTTAAGTGGGTCTAAAGATAGGTCTGAAGACAGGTAATGTAAGGTGCATAATACAAAGTTGTTTTGCAATACGATAGATAAAAGCCCTAAAGGGTAAACACATACAGATAAAGTGAACAAAGTTGCACATTTTACACTGCCATAGTGTTGAAACATTATAAAAATCAAGACGTGATAATAGGAGTTCAGAAGACCTCTGCTAACAACTACAACTGTGGATTATGATCCCATGAGTCAGAGCCAGGACTAGGACCAATCAGATACAGCTCTTAGCAAACTTCTCCTGTGAAACAAACGGGTGATGGTAACATCTGGACACAACATGGAGAAAATTAATTTGTTAGAAAAAAAGACTACTTATAGGCATTTTGTTTTTATTTGTCTGTTTGTTTTGGGTTCCCCTCAGATATACTAAGGCCCATGAAAATAAGTGATTATTTTATTTGGAAAACAAAACACACATACAAAAATAAAATAAAAAATAAAAAAAAAAATACACAAATCAACTCTATATGTGATAGCTAAATTAAATTTTAAAAGTAACCTCTAGTGATTTTTTTATCCTATGCAATATTTTGTTTTTACACAGCATAGGAATGTTAATGGCAAAGCAGAGTTATAGAAAATTTGATTGACATCTTCAAAGTTATAAAGGATGATGATAAAAATCTTGCCAGCCTCTTCTTTTAGTTCTGAGCAATACCATGAAAATCAAAGTGTGATTTAAAATTAATGGCGACAAATTTGAATATAATAAAAAATACTGTTGCTGTGGTCCATGTGAAGCAGACTTCAGGATTGACGAATGTAACAGAGGCCAATTCTCTAGTCAGTTCCAAAAGGGGTTGGTGATTTTGTGACCACCTATAATGTGTGTGGATTTCTCTGAAGTTAAGCTAATGTTTTCATTAGGTAGTGAAAGCCATGCTGCAATGTTTTAAAAAGTCATGCCCCCATATGTCAAAGTAATAATATCGTTTTCACCTTGCACTGTTAACTCAGACAAACATTATTTCTTCCATCTAGGAGATTCTATCCTAGATCTTGTGGTGCATGGTCATTTTATAAAGGGTTTAGGGTCACCAGATGAGGGGTGTTTGATGTGAGGAATGAAGAGATTTGACACAGAGACTGTGCCAGGGGACTGAGGAACTCTGGGAGGAGCCTTCCTGAGCAAACCTGAGGTCTGTATTTATTATCCTAAAAAAACGAAGAAGTAAACAAAAGCTGCTTATCTGATATTAGCACTGATTAGGGAGGACATGGAGAAGTTCAGATAGAATGTGTCCACTTTTGTATTTGCCAAACCGCATACCTTGAGTACATTGTTTTCCTCCAGTGTTAAGAGACCTTTAGAATCCAGAGAATCTTTCTTTGCCACACCTCACATATACATTCTCCTTGGAGGTCAGTCTTCTGTCCTCGTGCATGTACACAACTCACATGCCATTCTCGCGACTCTTCAAGTCTCTCAAGTAGAAAGCAAGCCTATGCTCAGTATCAGGGCACAATTTTCTCTGAAATTTTATGACACCATTAATAGTGTTAATAAGAAGATTTCAACATTTGTATAATAATTAACTCAATTAACTCTTACTTTATATCCAATCGTCCATTTACTTCTCATGGTATCTTCCAAGAAATAATCCTATGAATCCTTTCTTTTTATTTGTTCTTTATCATAAGTATAATCCAGAGCAGAAGTACACAGCTATGATTTAATAATAAACACAATAAATAAAAGAAAAAGAGACTAAGAGGAAAGAGTTTTAAAGTAAACAATTTTTCCTGATTATAAAATTCTTATTTATTCATGCTAGAAATGGAAAAGAGAAGATGAAAGATAAAATCACTGTATTAAATAATTACTATTAAAAAAATTCACTTAAATTTCTTCACTACCAATGGCTATAAATTAACAGCAGAAGATTAAGAAGGCCAAATAATTTTCCTGTACTGGATCTCAATTTTCTCATCAATAAAATGGATACATGATCCTAAAACTTCAATGTTATGGAAAGAAATATCTGTAGCCTACTGTCCTCTAACTTCAATGTTTTGTAAAGCTATGAGTGTAGCTTACTGTCAAGGCTAACCTCATTTTAACATTAAATATCTGAAAGTTTCTTCAACTCTAAAAGTTTAATAATTCTCCACCATATGTTCAATCCTGAGTAAAACTTACATGGACTGTTAGGAGCTGATGCGCCCATTTTTTTAAAATGTGTTTTTACCTCCACAACCCCTCAGGGTAGCATATTACCAATATTGCAGGTATTCCAAACCCATTCTCTTTTTCTTTTTTTCCTTAATGCTAGTCTCTGTAGAAATAAAATCTTTCATGGAAAACTGGTATATTAATACCATGTTCACATTTCACAGTGCCATGATTTTAAGAGTGCCAATGTACAGCATATTTTTCTAAAATTGAAATTAATTTCTACAAAATCGGAGCCCCGATTTTGTCTCAGGCAGCAAAAACAATCAAGTTACTTCCAGACAAACTCGATCTCTTTCTTCATTTTTCTCAGTCATTTCAACTTAAATGCAAACAAATTCATGATATTCCTCTCTCCTATTTCTTTTTCCTGTGATGTATTCTAAGCTTAACAGGGTGCTCATATAAATGGCACATTGCCATCAGTATTGAGGGGAATCTCACTTTTGATCTTGATTTACCTTGGTTTTCTGAAATGCAAATAATTCTATCTAATACTGTGCTATGTTCCCTTACTTGCTGATATTATTTTGATATAATAGTGTCTTTATTTGATTCCCTGCTGGATTATCCACTCTTGATCTTTGCTGTAGACTTCTCTCATAACATCCACAACAGCCACTGCATGCCAGCAAGATTTCTTGCTTACCTCCTTAGCTAATTTCTTCACCTAATTCCTGCGGTTCCTGGGGAAAAGATTTGCATTCTGCCTAGCCACCCTATAGCTTTAGGAAATACGAGGGGCACTCTCTGATACTCTCACTGTTAGATATGTCATGCTATCAGTTCTTGTAATATGTTATCAAGGGAGGATTTTCTTTAAGGTATTCTGTATTTTGTCAGAGAATTGGGTTCAGATTTTTTTTTTCTTCTGGAGAAATATAAACTTAGAGAGGGTTATGTTCCCCTCCTTCTCAGAACTTAGATTATGTTATGTGTTGTTTCTAAATTTGTTAATTGTCCCTACAAATTCTTATTGCCTTTTCTCTAGCTAAGTGAATTCTTTTTTTCCCTTCTCGTCATGGAGAAACTGTGAGCTAAGTATTCTTTCAAATATAAGGTTTAGGTTAAGACGTAGGACCTTGAATACTCAATGTCAGGATTATTTTTGTACTGTTTTTCTTCCCATTTCATCTTTTCTCTCTTTTCAGGTCAGTAGAGCCTAATGGAGTTTAAATAGGGTGAGGGTGAAGCAGAGGTCATCAAAGAGAGCTAGGAAGGTGCTAAGACAAGCAAACAAATAGGAAGAGTGAAAACAGAAAAGAACCAAGCACAGAGGTTAATAATTTATGTATTATTTAAATACCTGAAAAATAGCAATTTCTTGATATGTTTCTTCTGAACAAAAAAATCAACTGTTTCACTTTTCACTCTTCACTCCATTTTTTAAAAACTACAGAAAAAGAAAAAAGTTATAATTAGAACTTTCATGCCTACCTCAAAGGCTAGTGAAAGAAAAACACAGTAGTTGTGAAACACTGCTATAATCAAGATAAATATGCATATGTATGTGTGTGTGTATATACACACATTATCTATCCATCTAATCTATTTTTATAATGAGAGGGAGAATATTTACCTTTTGTTAGTTTCACTTTACCTGATAACTTTTCAAGTTCTGAGAATGTCACTAACAAATATTTCCTTATAAATACCTGCTTATAATGAAACTGCTAGGTACCTTCAGAATGCTCAGATCTTTCATTGCCACAACTTTTTATGTATGTTCTCTATAATATATTTCATTTATATTATCCTAATGAAGCCTCATGCTACAAAGCTTTTCCTTCCCTTTCTATATCAAAAATTTTTCATTCACTCAGGACTTTGAATTTTTATGCTCCATTCCTAACACATACCCATTATCTTATAAGAATTATCTAGAGATAATGGCCCAATATAGAGTAATAATTCTACTTTCGCAAATTTTACTCTAAAAAGTTAATGGTGGAAACAGAAGTAGGACAAGCAGAGTAAGTGGGCAGGGAAAAGATTACTTATTATCTCATAATTCACACAAAATTTTATTGAATTGAGCTCAGACCTTAAATACTGAAAAAGGATGAGCTAGGAAGCAGATAATGCTAGCAATCTTAAACATGCATCAAAACATTAATAAGTGGGTAATAAATCTACATGTGTGTTTGTACTAATTTTTGCACACATAGCAATGAGAGGAACACAAATAGGAGTTTTTTCCTTTTATCAAAATTTAAACTTTCTCAATTCAGAAAAAATTCTATAAATAGTTAAAAGAATAGGAAAAACAAGCTATATGACCTGCAAAAAATGAATTTAAAGACAGTATTACTAAGCTATAAAGTTCAAAGCATGTTGGAAATGCCACTGCTTTGTTGTTTGAGTGATTTCTTACCTCTCTTGCTGTTTCAATCCCATACACAGATTAGGAATGTCTCCAGCCCACAATTTCCTATTACTTTTTGCTTTATACAGAATGAAGCATTATTCAACAGGACACATAGGCCTTTGACCACATTGCTTGGCTGACTTCACATTCAATCAGCTTAGCAGGCTTAGAGTTTAGACTGATATAAAAAACCTTTTTGGCTCAGCTCCTGTGGCTCAAGCAGCTAAGGCACCAGCCACATACACCTGAGCTGGCAGGTTCGAATCCAGCCCAGGCCCGTCAAACAATGACGGCTACAACCAAAAAATAGCCAGGCGTTGTGGCAGGCGCTTGTGGTCCCAGCTACTTGGGAGGCTGAGGCAGGAGAATCACTTGAACCCAGGAGTTGGAGGATGCTGTGAGCTGTGATGCCATAGCACTCTACCCAGGGCGACAGCTTGAGGCTCCGTCACAAAAAACAAACAAAAAAAAAAAAAAAAAAAAAAAACCTTTTGTGGTGAAGAGTTAAAATGTGTATATATATATTCAAAATCTTGCCAAATCTCTCCTTCACACATACACACACAAAAATTCTCATTGCCCATAGAGAAGCCAAAACATCAGGATCCAAGAGGGGAAATTGATAAAAATTATAACAGTTGGAAAAATCTTTCTCCTCTACAGCAGCATCTGGAGATGGTTATTAGAATTGAATGTGATTCAGATGCTGTAAAGATAATGAAAATCGATGCAACTATGTAACATAATGGAGTGAAGATATTGGCTGAGCTCTTTGTTCAGAAGAAACATTTCAAAAAATTGCTGAATGTATTTCAATATTGCTTCACCATTTTGTATTTTCCAAATGTCCATTATATTGGGGATGTTGTAAAAAGAGGTGGATACAAAGCTCTATTTCAGAAAAGACTTTATTTTCTAGTAATGAAGAACTGAGTTCCTTTGTATGTCATTAGCATTCACGAGTATCACATTCTCTGAAGTTGCAGCTATGGACACTTCAACCTACAAATGTGATTAACTTAATGATCCAAATGCCTTTGTAAAATTCTTGTCTTTATTGTTAGAAACCTATAATTTCATTATTAAACCTGAAGCACAAATAATTGTGATTTTCCCTCATCTCTCAATGAGGACGCACATTACAAGAAAATGGAGGGGAAATGTTGTTGGTGTCTAACAAAATGGTCATATACTCAATACTTAGTAGACTGCTTTTATATATAAAGGAATTATAGGAATCAATTTACCTGAAACAATATGATTCAATATTATGCATTAAAATAAGGAAGAGTTCCATTTTTGTTGTATAAAATGAAGTGACTGAAAATTATTATCTAATCCTTTAAAAAAAAGTTATATAAAAGGTATGGCCACACTAGCTGAACTGCGTGAAAACACTTCCAGCATACTTGAATTGACCATGATTGAATCACTAAATGGAAATATAGCTTCCCTATTAGCTTAATTCACATTGATTTAATCACTAAATGGAAATATAGCCTTTGGTTTTTCAAGGTCATTAAATCAAATATTAGTGAGGGAAGATGGGACTATGAATAATTACCATTCTGTAAGTATTTAGAAGTCAAAATTAAATGAGTCAGTGATCTATTTTCTACTCCCAGAGAAATGTATAAAATCTCCCCCAAAATACCAACATATTTAGCAGTAGTTAAAGTCCTGACCGAACATCTTAGGAAAGTGGTCAATGCCATTGTTACCAATGTGACCAATCTAATGAAAGTCAATTCCTACTTCTTTTTTTTTTTTTTTGAGACAGAGCCTCAAGCTTTCACCCAGGATAGAGTGCCGTGGCTTCACAGCTCACAGCAACCTCCAATTCCTGGGCTCAAGCAAGTCTCTTGCCTCTGCCTCCCAAGTAGCTGGGACTACAGGCACCCGCCACAATGCCTGGCCAATTTCCTACTTCTTAACTACAGAAGTCATACCTTCAGGACCAAATTGTAAAGTCTTTGCTCCAACAAGCAAAGGGCATATAATAAATGTATTTTTATTTTTTTTGAGGAGCCTCTATACTGTTTTACATAGTGGCTATACTAATTGACATTTCCATCTATGGTATATAAAGGTCTCCCTTTCTCCACATCTTTGCTCATACTTGTTATCTTTAGTCATTTTCATCCTAACAGGTGTGAGGTGATAGATCATCATGGTTTTGCTTTCTATTTCCCTGATGATTAGTGAGCTTGTGAATTGTTTTATATACGTTGTTAGCCATTTTTATGCCTTCTTTGGAAAAATGTCTATTCAGGAAACCTGCCCATGTTGGAATTGGATATATATTTATTCACTTTCTTACTTATTTTTACAATTTAGTTATATGAGTTGCTAATAGATTTTGTGTATAAACTCTTATAAAAGATATGGCTTGTAAATATTTTCTCCCATCAGCAGCTTGCTTTTTCATTTTGTTGATAATTGCCTTTCCTGTGCAAAAGTATCTAAGTTTAATCCACTTTCCCAATTATTTTTCCTTTTTTTTTTAAGAGACAGAGTCTCATTGTGGCCCAGGGGTGAGATATATCTCATCTTAATATCAATTTCCTGCAATCAAGTGATCCTGCTGCCTCATCCTCCCTGATAGCTATAGATAGGCATGTGCTACCACATCTACCTAATTTTTGTTTTGTTGACTGTGCTTTTGGTGTCATATACAAAAATAATTCCCATGACTAAAGTCAAGATGCATTGTACCTGTTTCCTTCTAAAAGTTGTGTAGTTTTTCCACTTGCACTTAAGTCTTTAATTAATTTTATTTGATTTTTGTGTATGATATGAAGGTTTAATTTTCTTCTTTTTCATGTGGGTATCCATTTTTTCCAACACTATTTATTGAAAAGATTATTTTTTTCTATTGTGTTTAGCACCCTTGTTGAAAATTAGTTGACCATTTATCTGTGGATTTGTTTCTGGGCTCTCTATTCTATTCCATTGGTCCATGCATCTGCTTTTATGCCAGTACCACACTGTTTTGGCTACTATAGCTTTACAGTATAAATTGAAATCAGGAAGTGTGTTCCCTCAAATTTTGTTTTTCTTTTTCAAGATTGTTTTGGCTGTCTGACAACTTTTGTGACTTTGCATATTTTTTAAGATTCCTTTTTTTTTTTTTTTTTGTATTTCTGATAAAATGTCTTTAGAATTTTGTTAGGAGTTGCAATGAATCTGCAGATTGCTTTAAATACTATGGATATTTTAAAGATATTAATTCTTCCAATCTATGAGCACAGGCTAACTTTTTGTGTGTGTCTTCTTCAATTTCTTTCACTCATGATTTAGAGTTTTCAATGTAGAATAACATTTTTGGTTAAATGCATTCTTATGTATTTTGTTCTTTTTTGATGCTATTGTACATGTGATTGTTTTCTTAATTTTCTTGCCAGATAGTTCAATATGTTCCACCAATCTATCTTTATATATCTAAAGGCAATTAAATAAATTTATTGCAAGGGCCAAACTAGAACATATTGATCAACAATATACATAATGATGACAATAACTTATAAACCATAAAATAAAATAGTTATGAACTCACATGGATATCAACAAATTATTGAATTATACTTTGTTTTATTTCTTGATGATGCTGATTTAATGGAATATTCTTTGTCTCAGTTTTTCTTTAGAGGTCACAAAATCCTAAGTCTGCTTTTCAATATTTAATTTTATGTCATTAAACAAATTATAGTTTTCTTTTTATTTTCTTTCTATCAGCACTGAGACATAGCCCTGAACACTAGAGAAACTTTTGAGCAAATGTTCATTTAACTCCTCCTCTTTCCCTTATTTTGATAATCATCTGCTATGTAATCTTTTGAGGGGTGGGGGAGTCCCACCTGAGGAACAGGGTCTGCTAAGACCTGTGGAAACTGGCAGTGATGGATTGAAAAATTATAAAGTTAGAAACAGTGGTAAAGAAAGAGACATGAAACATACAGTAGAATTAAAAGTGGGAGCACAGGGGTCCATTGCCTAATTGTGGGCTTCTGGAAATGGCCCCTAGTGTTTGCTCCACTCCGCTTTTATTGAAGTCTATTTGCCCAGAGGGTAAGATGAGGGAGGGAACAAAGATGCTAGCAGTTTCTCTGATTGAGCATATCAGCTCCTATTGTTATTATTATTAACCTTAAGGGTAGCCTTGAGAAATCTTAAATCTGAGCCTCCTATTAGGAGACCCTCCAACTTGAGGTCACACACACAGATTTCTTGGGAGGTGTTAAACTCTGCTAGTTCCTTGTGGAGTAAAATGCCACTGGCATTAATCTCCTCTGAGGAATCAGGGGTCAGGACGAATTTTCTTCCCATCACCACCACAGAGAATATTCCTCTGTGATAAGAAATATAAGCTCTTCTGCCCATATCTCAGAGCTTGAGCTATTCTCTTCATCTCTGTCCCAGGAAAATACAAATCTCCACAAAGGGTATCTGCTTTGCCTGTTCACTAGGCAGGAAATGACCCAGTTAATTTCTCTTTCTAGGTCTCTGTCATAGCCTCTCTTCTATGACCATTTTTTCCTAAGAATGTTCACAGACCCAGCAGGATATTTGTAAGCTGTATCACCAACAGGCTAGAATTTCAGAAAAGGCCGGAAGCTTGCTAGCCATGGCTAGTGTAAATGTAAACTAGCTGACTTTTCTTTGTTCCAACTCACGTAGCTTACTTTTTGATCTTCCCCCTTTAGTAAGGGTGCTTTCCTTCACCAAGAATGGGGTCTTCAGTCCCCATTCTCCCAACATAATCTATTCATGGCTGATGGGCACTTGGGTTGTTTCCATATCTTTGCCATTCTGAATTAGATTCTATAAACATTCAAGTGAAAATGTACTTAAGATTAAAGGTTTTTTCAATAAACTTTGATGTATGTATACCATGGAATACTATTCAGTAATTAAAAAAGATGGAAACTTTAAATATTTTCTATTTAACTGGAAATAATTGGAGAACATTATCTGTAGTAAAGTATCTCAAGAATGGAAAACCAAGCCTCCCATGTACTCCTCACTAATTTGAAACTTGTATATGAACAACAACAGGCTCACATGAAAAAAATAATAATTTAATTCAATAAAGGGGTAGAGGTTTTGATGAGCTCCCACCTAACAAGTACAATGTAGGGGTATATGGCAAACGTGTTGGGTAAAGGACTCAACTACAAATGCAAATCATGTAACTTAACTGTATATATCCTTATATTAACAAGAATTTTAAATTAATTATGATTAATTAATGGTCTGGAGAGTATTCTCTGATACTCCTACCAATGATTAATCACAACTTCTTTAAAATTCACAGTTAAAATTTTAAAACACTTTTTTTATTTCACCAAATTCTTTTGTTCTCTTTTTTTTCTATATGTTTTCTTTAATTTTGTTTTTTACAATGAGTTAGAATGGAAAGTTTTTGACTCCTGTATGTTAAAAAATATTCATAACTTTTCCCTTAAAGTTGAATGATTGTTTCATTTTGTTTAAAATTATAGTTTCAAATTTATTGTGTTTTTAAACTTAGTAAACACTTCCGTACTCCCTGCTTGTTACACTAAGAAAAAATCAGAAACAATTCTTATTTTTAGTTACTTGTTATTATATTTTTCTCTCCCTGAAAACATGCAAAATTTACCTTTAATCATTTCATTTAAAATATAACACAGACGTACACATATATATACATATATTCTTAATTTTAGAGCACCTATTAGGTGATGTTGGAATCAATTCTACCAACATGTGACAAATTTTTGTTCACATTGTATATGTTTAGGATCAAAGTTATTTATCCATTTAACAAATAGAATATATGATTACTTTATCAAAAGTCTTTATGCCAAATTTTAAAGAATAAGATATTAAAAATCATTGAAACCAGATATATGATAGTATTTCATTATCATTCAGAATTATACCAATTTGTATTATTCTGAATTTCAATAAAAAATAGAACAAAAGAATTACTTGATTACAATACATGTTGAGTCTCTAGATATATAGATATATAATTACCTGTTAACATAACGAAGGTAATGTGGTATCTAACTCACTCTCCAAATTAATGGTCATAGGCATAGAACTGTAATTACCTCATCATTTGACTCTGTTAAAATTTCAGGATATTACAGGGGTACACATATTTTGGTTATATGGATTGCTTTTGTACTGCTTGTGTCAAAGTTAGAAGTGTGCCCATCACCAAGAGTGCATATTGCACCCATTGTTTATTATTGCATCAATATCCTCTCCCTTCACCTGCTTGATTTCTGTTGAGTTATACTTGTATCTGTGTATGTGTGTACTCATCAGTCAGTTTTGATGTAATAATCAGTATCTGTGATGTTTGATTTTCCATCCTTGCAATACATTAATTCTAAGATTATTCTCCAGTTCCATCTAGATTATTGCAAACACAGGACAGGGGTAAGATGGCTGACTGGAGCCAGAAGCTCCTGTCCAGAGGGAAGGATAATGAACAGAAAGTACCCAATAAAGCTGAAGACTGGGAGCCAAGCTGAGAGAGAAGAGTGATAACTGCATGTCATCTGTGCTGAGGCAAGCTGTGACTCCAAGAAAGAAAATTTCAGGTACAAAACTCATCTCACAGAAAAAGTGTCCATTCCCTCTCCAAAGGTTTTTTTTTTTTTTTTTTTTCTTCCTGTGGGTTTTCTACAGGAGAACAGTGAACTGAGGACCATTTGTCTCACCCCATGGGAGAGAGTTGAAGAAGCAGGGACTACTCCAGAGGGACCCTGCTGTGACCCTGAGCACTCTCTTGCCATGCATGAAAGTTGAATTAACATTTTCCCTGCCATTTTGAACTTCCAGTCTACTTACCGCTCTCACCTAACAGTCCAGAAGCCTAACCCCTGCAGAGACTATAATGTCTGTGATTCATTGTCAGATCTGGGGAATGCAAGGGCTGTGGTAGAAAAGCTGCACTGTAATAGTGAGCCCAGCAGTAGTACAGACAGACAAAGGGGGGGAGGCTGGCTGTCAGTGTTGGCTCTGCAAAAGTGCACACCAGCTGGGCAAGGAGGCTTGCGAGCCGTGTGACCCACCCTGCCAGAGCCAAGTGCCCCGCATCTGCCCAGCCAGAGCTACATGCCCTGTGCCCTGCCCTGCCTGAGCTAATGCATGCTCCACCCTGCAAGAGCCATGTGCCCCATGCCATGCCCTGCTAGAGCTGTGTACTCCATGCCCCACCCTTCTGAGCCATCACGGACCCAGCCCTGCTGCAAGAACTGCGTGCCCCAGGTTCCTGGACCTACCTCTCCAGGCACCTCCCCAGCCATGGGACCTGCCTGGGAGCCTTGCAGAGACACCTCCCACAAAGATTCAGCAACAGTAGAGTGGTCCAGCTAGGGTCTAATCTTGGAGAGACACCTCCCCAACTCTGAGGACTACCAGAGGAAGCCAGACCTTGCCCTATAGAAATACCAGTGCTGCAGAGTGGCTGGGGCAAAGGCACAGTGGCTGAGAGAGAAAATCATTTCCTGACTTGTTATCTTCAGGTTCAGACTGAGCTCAGGTGGAACACTCCCCAGCTGCCATTGAGTGCCTGAGGCAGGCAGGCTTCAGCTCTGCCCAGCCAGCTGGTGGCAGAAGGTGGTGGCCAGGCTGAAGGGGCATTGACTTTCTTTTGATTCTGGCAGGCACAAAGCCCTGACACATCTGCTTATTGGAGGGAGCAGGACCACAGACTAATGGGGTTACTAGTGACTGGGTAGGAAAGATGTGCAAGGTGGGGAAAGAGACACCAGTCCCCATGGTCCAACTCTGCTACTGGATGGGCCTTTCTGAATACACACAGCACTGGAGCAAGTCACATTTTAGCATCCAGTAGACCTCTGCTATCTAGTGGCTGAAGACCTTTTGAACTCTCCCACTTGAGAGTTGGTACTGACTGGGTCAATTGGTTTGAAACTCCTGACCTGGGTCAATTACCCAAGGACCCTCCAGGGTGGTACCCTAGTTGTGTGATAACGGGAAGGGTTAATTTTTCAATTCTAGTTGTTGTCCATGGTGGGGGGGGCGGAGTATGAGGTCTTAGTTGCTTGTATTTTTCCACAGCTGAGACTTCAACTCACACTTACTGATCCACTAGGATTGGACAAAGACCAGCTGAATACAAGACAGAGCCATTTAACCCTACCACAGCAAAAAGGTCCCCAGAGTCTCAGACTGTAATACTGTACAGGTCCTTTGCAAAGCTGTAGGGGAAAAAGCTATAGTCACCAGTCTCAGCTCCCTGTCAAAGGAGTGGTTAACCAAAATTCCAGGAGCCCCCAAACCAATTCCACCTTACCTGCCCATTTAGCCAAATGGTGAAAAATATTCATGGGGTGGAATCAGTGGAAAAACTCTGGCAACATGAATAATAAAAGTAGATCAACTCCCCCAAGGAATGACAAAACAGACACACCAGATGATCCCATTCATAAACAAATAGCTGAGATGTCAGAAATCAAGTACAGAATTTGGATGGTAAATAAGATTAACAGAATGGAAGTAAAGTTGGAATTAGAAATTCTAGGAATAATTCAAAATTGTCTCAAGAATTCAATGAATTCAAAGCAAAATCACCAAAGATTTTGACACACTGAGAGAAGAATTTGCAGTCTTCCAAGATCTGAGAAATACAGTAGAACCCATCAGTAACAGAATGGAGCAGGCAGAAGAAAGAATATCTGATTTCAAAGGCAAAGCTTTTGAACTCTCCCAAATGCTCAAAGAGGAAGACAAGTGGAGAGCAAAAACAGATCATTCTCTTAAAGAGCTGTGGGACTACTCCAAAAAGCATATATTCAACTTATAGGAATTCCTGAAAGTGAACAATCTGTTCCAGGAGGCACAGAAGTTTTACTCCAAGAGATAATTGAGGAGAGCATCCCCAACATAGCAAGCAATCCTGAAATTCAGATAGCAGACAGTTTCAGAACTCCAGCATGTCTC
>CAUYRH010139322.1:0-10383 GCA_963574655.1 Perodicticus potto | reverse complement strand
GGAGGGGAGGGGAGGGGGGAGGATGGGTGGAGGGAGGGCAATTAGTGGGATCACACCTACGGTGCATCTTAGTAGGGTACTGGTGAAACTTATTAAATGTAGAGTATCAATGTCTTTATATAGTGATTAAGAAAATGCTATGGAAGCTATCTCTCACAGTACAATCAAAATGTTTCTGACTGTATATGAAGCACATTCTGCCCTATGATTACACCAATGTACACAATTATGATTTAATAAAATTATTTTTAAAAAATAATAAATAAATAAATCATACATATTTGCCTTTTTATTTATAGATAACTGTAGCCAACATGATTAAACTCCCACCCACCCCTGATTATTAACATGAAGATATTTTCTACATCTGATTGCCTAAAAGGTTTGCTTGTGGCTTTAATTATGATTAATTGGACTGAGGATTTGTAAAACATTTGAGTAGTATTCCACATTATCACACAGAATGTTGTGGAAGAAAGATCAAATCAAAAGGTTGGTGGGTTGGCCTCTTTCTCCCACTCATACTGATATCCTGGTCTTTTTTTCATTTGCAAAACTAATTTGTTAGTACCCTTCTAGATTTGACACTCAGTGATTATATTAATATTGTTTTATTTAGTAATTGCATGCAATTATTTTCCATCTAAAGAAATTTTACCAAAAAACATAGTGGCAGGACATTTGGGGAAAATAAAGCACTAGAAATTATTAACAATTATGATAAACAACTTACCTACTCCTCCATGCTTGGCTATTAATTTCCATATTAACATAAAACCATTTGCTGTCTTTACAGAAACAAAAATAGCCTTATTTGAGCATTGGTGGGACAGAGAATGGTGATAATGGGGCCAAAGCATAGATTGTCTTACATTTTGGTCATAAACTGAATATATAAACAATTACTATACAATTATCTTCCATTATTATTAGATAAGCAGAATAAGTCATCACTACTCAAGAAGAGTAAATTTGATTAAACTAATATTTGTTTGAATTTTTAATGTGCCAGATACCGTTGTAATACTTGTGAGCAACCATGAATAGCACACACATGCACACAATTAAAAATTTCTGATCATAAGGCACTTTGAGTATATGAGAAAGAAACAGAATATAAACAGTCTGAATTACATCATATGTTAGAAGGTGAAAAGTGCTTAAAATGAAAAATAGAGTATAAAATGTTAAATCAGGAGTATTGCAGGTATGGGGACATTGTAGCTTTTAACTGAGAGTTGAAATGATTCCCATTGAGAAGGAAATATTTATGAAAAAACTTGAAGGAAGTTTAAGAGTTAGTATTGTGGATAACTGGAATAAGAATTATATAAGCAAAAAAAAAATGGACAGTATACAGACCATCATGGGGATTATACTTAGAATTCTACAAAAGTAACCAGAAAAAATTAGTGTGATCTATCCAATTGAGAAGTTCAAAGAAGAAAGGGAAAGGGAAAGATCATGTAGAAAATTTCAGCAAGTACATGAAATCATTGGATGGTTCTCAAAAGACAAATAGAGCAATCAGATTTTTGTTTTAATGAAATTAATCTAGTTTCTAATAGAAGTAAGAAGGAGTTACATTAAAAAGTTACATCAATACTCCAGGTAATAGACAGTTAACATCAAGGAATGAGGTGTTAGCAGTGCAGGGGGTGAGAGATGGTTGGATTCTGTATGTATTTTTAATATAGAGTAAATAGGTTTTGCTGATGTGTTAGATATGGGAGATAAAGAGAGAGGATTTGGTAGGTAGAATAATGCCCTTTCAGCAGGATATCTTTATTCTACTCATTATAAGTATGCTTAGCAAAAAGGGCCATCCAGATGCGTTTAATGGAGAATCTTGAGGTTGTAAGATTATCTGGATTATCGTGGTGGTCCAATTTATTCACAAAGATTCTTCTGAGAGGTAGGCAAGAGGGTCACAGACAGATACGGAGACACAACAATAGAAGCAGAAGTTAGAAAGAGATAAAAATTGAAAGATGCTATGGTGTTGGTTTTGAAGATGGAGAAAAGGGCATGAAGCAAAGAATGCAGGCAACCTCTGGAAGTTAGAAAATGAAAGGAAATGGATTAAATGGATTGGCCCCTAGATTTTCCAGAAAAAAATAAAGCTGTGCTAACACTGGATTTTTCCCAGTGAGAGCCATTTGGGACCTCTGACCTTTGGGACTGTAAGAATATACATGTGCTATTTTAAGCAACTAAATTTATAATAATTTGTGAAATTTTTGATGTGAGGAATGGAGAAAGAATAAGTAAAATAAAAGGATAATATCATCATAAATTCAAATGCAGAAAGTTATAGATTAAGTAATAGGTTAAGTTTTGAAGGAAAAAAAACAGTATTTTTCTTTTGAACATGTTAAATTCATAATGTCTGTAATTTGTCAAAGTAGACAATTTGATTTTCAGTTGAATAAACAAGTCCATTGCTTCAGGTCAGAGGTCTGGACTGGATCCAAAATTTTAGATTTATAAATATATAGATAATATTAGAGGTAATGAGACTAAGCGAGACCACTAAAGGGCAGAGTAGAGGTCCAAAGACTAACCTCTGGGTACAATTCAATGCTCTACAAAGTACTGAGAGTGTTTTCAGTACATTCATAAAAAAAAATCTAAAAGTGATGACATAAAATGATTATTTTCAGAGATAACACTGAAGATGTTTTGGAACAAGGGAAAATACGCAAACTGTATTGAATTTGCTAGGGAATGGTGGGAGAGATTATAAATACAATTTTGTGAAATTAGGAATTAAATCATGAATTTAAGTTTAAACATAAATTGATGATAGTTTATGACTTAGTTGAAAGACTTAAACAATTTTAAATGTTTTAGAAGCTATTAACAATGGAAAATTATGAACAAAGTAGCAATAGAAGATTAACTCTACTCATGCTCCAGAGAAGAGATAAATGTGCATTCACAATTTGCTCTTCAGTAATGCCTATCAATAAGCAGGAAGTTTGTGTTTTAAATTGTTATATAAATTCTAAAGTCAAAGCCTTGTGGTGTTACTAAACTCTGAGAAGCTTTATAATATTAATGCTATTTTTATTTTTAGGTTCAGTAGGGAAAAAGGGAAATAGAGACACAAGATATTGAGGAAAGTAAAACAAACAAAATTACTTTTCTACACTCGGACAATATTTTGTATGTTGATATAAACTACAGGAAAGTGTGAAATTAAGTAGGCAAATAAATATTGGATACTGGTTAACATACTTTCAGTGAAATTTAAAAATACCATATTATAAAAAATATTGTAGTGTCAGACATTTAAAAACATAATTGAAGTATAATTTTTTAGAAAATTAAATTACTTATAAAGTAAATTACATTGGATTGGCATTTAATAAAATTGAATTAAACATGCATTTTGAGAAATTTACTATTATTTTATGAACATACTGACTTATGTATCAATTTTTAATGAAATGTATTCAAATAAAATGCAGGCTTTTTCATTACTTTGGGGCTTGTTTTAACAGTGTATGCTCTGCTTGTTTAAAAACATTTTATTCATTAGACCAATATTCCTTAAGCACAGAGTATGTTCCAAGCACACATAAGCACTGCTTCTCAGAAGAAAAACAGTCAGGGTGGTGCTTGTGGCTCAGAGAAGTAGGGCATCAGCCCTGTATGCCAGAGGTGGTGTGGTTCAAGCCCAGCCCTGGCCAAAAACTGCAAAAAAAGAGAAGAAAAACAGTCAGCAAATATTTAACAATAACATAAAGTAAACCAGTTTGTGATAAATGCCACAAGGGGAAAAGCAGAGTGTGGTAAATAGAGAAACAGGAGAATGAGGGTTGGGTCAGGGATCAATGCAGGCCTCTTTATTAAGATGACATCTGAAGCTACAAGTAGTGAATGACCAACCTTGTGGGTGGATGTCTAGGAAGAACTCTTCCAAGAAAGGCAATAGCAATTCTTCAGTGAACTTGAGCAAAGTGAGGAGATAGAGTAAGCAACATTATGTAATCTTACAGCTTTCACTGTTAAAGAGAGAAAAACCTTTGAAGACTTTCGAGGACAGAAATAAAATAATACAACTTATGTCTGTTTTTATTTTTATTTTTGAGGATTCATTGAGGGTACAAAGAACGAGGTTCCATTGATTGCATTTGTCAGGTAAAGTCCCTCTTGTAATTGTGTCCCTCCCCCACCAAAATGTGTTACACACAGTGAACCCTCATCCCTCTCCCTCCCTCCCTCTCTGCTCTCTCCTTCCCCGACCCTCCACCGTGTACTAGGTCATTAATTATCCTCATATCATTGAGTATATGGGATTCCTGCTTCTCCTTTCTTGTGATGCTTTAATAAGAATAATGTGCTCCACTTTCATCCAGTTTAATACAAAAGATGTAAACTCCATCTTTTTAGTGGCCAAATAGCATTCCATGGTACACATATACCACAGCTTGTCAATCCTTTCCTGGGTTGGTGGGCATTTAGGCTGTTTCCACATTTTGGCGATTATAAATTGAGCTGCAATAAACAGTCTACTGCAAGTGTCCTTATGGTAAAAGGATTTTTTCTTCTTCTAGTTAGATGCCCAGTAATGGGATTAAAGGATCAAATGGAAGGTCTAGTTTGAGATCTTTAAGGGTTCTCTATACTTCCTTCCAAAAAGATTGTATTAGTTTGCACTCCCACCAGCAGTGTAAAAGTGTTTCCTGCACATCCACACCGGCATCTGCAGTTTTGAGTTTTTGTGATGAAGAAGACTTCCATGGCAATTGCAACAACAAAAATGAAGAAATGGGACTTAATTAAATTGAAAAGCTTCTATACAGCTAAATAGACAACAGCCAAAGCAAATAGATAACCTACACAATGGGAATGGATATTTGCATATTGTGAATCAGATAAAAGCTTGATAACTAGAGATCTACAGAGAACTCAAATTAATCAACATGAAAAAAGCCAGCAATCCCTTAGATCACTGGGTAAGAGAGATCAATAGAACCTTCTCTAAAGAAGGCAGATGAATGGCTAGCAAGGATATGAAAAAATGTTCATTGTCCCTAATTATTAGAGAAATGCAAATGAAAACTACCCTAAGATATCATCTAACCCCAGCAAGAATGGCCAACTTATGTCTTTAAAATGATAAGTCTGCTAGTCAGTAGGCCAGGGAAGCTCCAGAGTTTTAGATTAAGTGTTCTATCCTGGAAGTTATACAAGTCACTGATGCTGTCAATTCTGTGAATGGCAGAATTTGAAATTTGTTATACAACAATTTAACCATTGAAATAAAAGTTAATATCACCAGTTACAGGACAAACTAACATTATATGTGCTTCTTGGTATAAAACATTGAGAGGAATGTCATATGACTTCTCTGAGTTCCTGGCAAAACCACATCACCTAGATCTAAATGTGAAGAAACTTCATATATGCCATAATTGTGAGAAAATCAAAAAAGACTTGATATATGCTCATCAAAAATTGCAAGGTCACAAAAGACAAAGAAACTATTTCAGATGAAGAAATATTAAAGAAAGGTTTTTGGGACTATTGCCCAGGCTGGAGGGCAGTGATAAACATGGCTCACTGAAGGCTTGTAACTCCTGGGATCAAATCCTCACAGCTCAGCCCCCTTAGTAGCAAAGACGACAGGTGTGCATTGCTATGTTCAATTAATGTTTCGTATTTTTTATAGAGATGGGTCTCATTATGTTGTCTAGGTTGGCAATGAACTTCTGGCCTCAAGAGATTGGTTTCCTTGGTCTCCCAAAATGCTGGAATTACAGGTGTGAGCCACTGTGCCTGATCTTAAAGAGATATATTTAAGAGACATGTTGTGTTTTGTTTTATTGCTTTTAAGAGACATATCCAATTTCACTCTTTGAATGAGATCTTTGGGTTATGGTAGTGCTATAGCAATATTAATGCCTGAAAGTGATGATTGTTTCAATGGAGTATGCTGATAAACCATCTCTCGAGAGGTAGCGGTGAGGGGAAGCCCTGATTTATAACATTTACCTATTGCATAACATAAATGCTCCTGCAGTGGCTGATTCCAAGATATTAATGTGAAATCACTAAGAGTGGTTGGGAAGAGGTGTGCACATTCGTCACTTGAAAGCCTATTCCACTAGTTGTAGCACAGTAACCAAGTGTGGAGATGTATAAAGTAACTTGTCTTTTTTTTTTTTTAATTAAGTTTATTTATTTTCATTTATTTATTCTTTTTTGTTGTTGTTGCAGTTTGGTCAGGGCTGGGTTTGAACTCACCACCCTTGGTATATGGGACCAGCACCCCACTCACTGAGCCACAGGCACCACCCTAAGTAACTTGTCTTTTAGTTATAATGTGTATCATGTCTGCAACTTACTGACAGTTGGTATAAAAAGTCATTATACATAAACGTAAAATATATATTATGTAAATGTAGAATAAATACATAAATATAAATATATACATAATATTGAGAAAGAAAAATAATGCAAATAAAATAAATGTTTTTTATTTTATATAAAATAAATAATGTTAAATAATGTTTTCTACTACTTTTTCAGTTTTTCTACAAGGTTGAACTATTTCAAAATAAAACATAAAAAGTTATAGAATAGAAATAGTAATTGAAAAGAATATAGATAATAAAACAATTTGCTACTTTATATGATAAAATCGATAATAGTCCTCTTAGATGTAATAATTTCTATATCATAAAAAAGCAAATAATTTCTACCACCTTATGCTACAATAACCAGCAATGGTATTTATGTCAATTTGAAATATTTCAATATTAGTATAGTCCAGGAACATTTCAAAATGGTGAATAATCAATCAATGTCATGTTATTAAATTATGTATTAAATATCTAAAGATAGATCAGAAATTTTACAGTACTAGAAATTCAGTAGTGAAAGAAGTTGACTGGATACTCTTTGTGCATGAATAAAGGAGTTTTTGATTTATTGACATTGAGTAAACAGAAACCATATTGAACAGTGAAGCAAAGTAGCAAAACTGAATTGAGGAAATTTGAGAAAATAGCCTGAGAAGTTAAAAAATTAATCATTCTTATTTAAGTTTTTGGTAGAGCCATAGGATTAAATAATAAAATATGAGTAATAATTTTCCAAATTTTCTTAAGTAATAACAACTTTTTAAAATATTCTTTAAAAATCATTTGCCTATGATATAGATTCTTAAGTGCAATTTGTTGTTCATATAAAACAAAAAAATTAAAATTATTTTTATAAGGTGGATTTTTATAATGTTTATTATTCTGTGAGCACAGTGATAACCAACTACTGAAAGATATGATCCATTTTTACCTTATCGTGACTATGAAGCAGATGAGAAAGTTACAAAAAAGTACAAAAGTAGGGCAGCGCCTGTGGCTCAAAGGAGTAGGGTGCCGGCCCCATATACCGGAGGTGGTGGGTTCAAACCCAGCCCCGGCCAAAAACTGCAAAAAAAAAAAAAAGTACAAAAGTAATGTTTTTCCGTGTTCAAATTCCAACTATTCAAATGACTCTCTCATAAGAAAGAAAAAGTTTTAAAACTAGTTTAATGTATTTATGAATTTTCTATGCAAGGGCTCCTTACTCTCCATCATTTTATTCCTTCTATCACATCCTATATATTAAAATGATATATATAGCAACTCCACAGTAAATAGAAAATTATCTAGCTTTCCTTTTGGAGTAAGGTTCAACACTAAAAGGCATCTTTCATTTTCATTTTTTAATATTGAAAAGGATTTAAACATAAGGAGAAAATGCAATGACACTTCCATGAACAAAAATATAATAGAGGATCATTAATTAATCAGAATCACTTTCTTATTTTTCGAAAACTCCACGTTCAAATTTAGAGATAAGAGTACAATCACAAGATTTATAGTAAAATTCATTTCTATGTTTTGACCTATAATTAGATAGATTCATCCACTATTCCATTAATTCATGTAAGTACTGCCCAAAGTTCATTGATAATAGAAAGCATGGTGCTAAAACTGGATTATGTCCTTTTCTCATCAACAACACATTTAATTAAGATAAGTACAAAGCATTTTCTACAAAATATAATCTCATTTGTTGACTAAAATATTTTTGAAATTTTATTGACAATGCTAAATTTAATAGAAAACACATTTATTGAATGATCTAGTTACATTTACTACAAAGTATAACAATAGTAGGGCACTCTCTGAATTCAGTGAATGAATCAAATCCATGGTTAATTGTAAGTGCTAAAACTGTAGGGTCTCTAACATTAATACTAACAACAGAACATGAAAATATTAAAAGAAAATTCACAGAATAAATCAAACAACATGTTAATCTCTAAAATTCTTATTTATTAAAAAGTTTTAAATATTAACTTATGTAAGGATAGAAGCCATACAAGGAAAGTCATTTGAATTATAAATCAAACATTTGTATTCACAATAAGTATTACAATCTTATACCTGACAAGACTATAAAATAAATGGAAAAAACTTAGCTTCCTTTCTAACAAAGTAAAACCCTATTTCTTTGTATACATAATTCTCAAGCTAGTCATTCTAATTTTATTAGTATAATTGGATTATTGACAATAATTTGAAAAGCATTTTACTAATGGTACAGTTGAGAAAGTAGAAAGATATAAATCATTTTTCAATCTTTTAGTGTTCTGGTTTAGATGAGGCTTCTGGGTTAGATAAAAAAAGAAATGTTACAGGCTTAATATCTGACAATGATATGGTCTTTAAGGTAATTCTTTCAGAATGAGTGTCATATATGAGTACTTTTTTTTAATTTTTAATATAATATATTTCCTGAGGGCACATCTTCCCACATATATTACTTAAATATATTAGAACAACAACAAAAACTTGATAATCAAACATGTTTGGAAAGTATACAATATTAAATTCTTTCTTGGTATATAAAATATTTAAGTTTCTGAAAAGTCCTGAGGCAAGAAAACAGTCTTACTTAAAAAATATTTAGGCATACCTTTGCATGATCTTGAATATCATTTTAAAAGTTTAAAACAAAAATGTAATCAAAAGGCAAAATTGATAGCAAATTGCCTAGGCAGTTTGTCCAATGTATATAAAACAGTGAGAAAAACAGCATACAGTCTATTAAAACTTCATTAAATGGAATCACATACATAGAATAACCAAATTGAGGATCAGACTTGTGATCTCTAAACATTTTCTGTTTATAAATTTTTTAAGAGAAATGACTCTGCCAAAAGAATAATCATACCACACTATAAAGAACCATATAAAGTATTTTTTTTAATTCTAGATAATAGGAAGTATATAAGGAGAAAATGATGTTATATTTTAAGAAGTAATGGAATTCAAAAGAAGAGATGAAGTCAAGATGACTCTAGGCAGTTTATTGATTCCTAACTGTTATAAACAGAAAAAGCAGAGACTCCATTCTCCATCTGACTAAAAAATAAATAAAAAATAGATCAAATACATGAAACTGTCTTAAGACATTGAATAGAAGGAAATACAGGATAATGTTTTATTAAAAATGGAAAATAAATGAAGCAATCCCTAAGATGACTCCAGATTACCACCTGAATAAAGATTCCAGACAGCAATACAAGAAGGGCAAATCCAGGCAGAGCTGGGTGGTCTCCCTGAGTTAATTAGACTAACCTAGGGATGTAAGTAAGCCAAAGTGTTCAAAGTTTGCAAAGAAGAAAAAAGCAGTAGAGAAAGACAACTGTACACATCATCAAAGTTTTTACTTCAGAATTCAGTTGAGTCAATCAATGCACACATTTGAGGTAATCACTCAAAACCAGGAACCACCTAAATACAAGACTACAAACAATTTTTGAAGTCCACAAATGGTCAGTTAACTGGTTAATGACTATCCCCACTAGCGAGTATGAAAACCTTCATAATTCAGAAGGATTTTGCCTTAAAATATCTCAAAATGAGGAATGATTTTTGGCTCTAGAATGAGGCCTGCTCCTAAAATGGTCAACATAAATGCTCAAAAGGAAAAAAAAACTTAAGAAGTAAATGCTTTAAAACTTGGTTAACCATGTTTAGAACATTAAAATATTTATATAATACATACTATTCTACATCCAACAAGGTCAAGTCAATGGGGTCTGACAATTAAGTGTGTAAACTTGCTTTTGTGTACTTACAGTGAAGATTCATAACCTTAATATATCAATTTTTTGCAGCTGTGTTCATGTCGATTTGTGGCAGTGTCTTATTGAGTGGCATTCATTGTTACATGTTTTCTGTATGCCATCATGAGGAATGTCAGAGCTTGAAGTAGAGCAATGAACAAACATTAAATTTCTTGAATTTGGCAAGGGTGGAATTGAAATCAGAGACATGTTAGTCCAAGTTTACAGGGATAATGCCAATAAGAAAATGG
>CAUYRH010139321.1:0-20701 GCA_963574655.1 Perodicticus potto | reverse complement strand
TGCAACCAAAAAATGGCCAGGCGTTGTGGTGGGCGCCTGTAGTCCCAGCTACTTGGGAGGCGGAGGCAGGAGACTCGCTTGAGCCCAGGAATTGGAGGTTGCTGTGAGCTGTGATGTCACAGCACTCTACCCAGGGTGACAGCTTGAGGCTCTGTCTCAAAAATAAAAAAAAAGTAAAAGAAGGCTGTACCACTTTAAACACTGCATAACCGGAGTATTTTAAACCATTGCCTACTGGATTTATTTAATGAAATAATGTCAATCCCTGAATGTTGCCAGATGCACAGTAGGTGTTGAACAAATATTTGTTGAATTAATTAATAAAAGTGTTCCACCCAAAATATCACTTTTATTAATATACATGAAAACCATCCAGAACACTAGAAGACCAGGAAACAAGAATACCTAGATTTAGATAGAAATTCAAATATAGATGAATAATAAATAGTTAGAACTCCCTTTAATCAATGTGGTCTTTCAATACAGTACAAGTCATACTATTACCATACTGAATTTTTTCATACATAGTCAGCTTAATTTTGAATGTGTTTCCATAACTACCATGAAGAACAAATTTTGGCTGTATAGCAGCAAATTTTGAATCTAGATTGTAGCAATTAAGATTTTACTCCATCAAGTGAATAAATCTTACTTCACATAAAAAATAAGATTCCTTTTTATCTTGTAAAATATAATTATTGAAAAACAAAAAACAAAATCTCTCACTGAAGAATGATCAAAACAGAACAGTTCAGATAAAAAAACATCTACTACCCTAACAAATCCAAACTTACCTTTTATTTAAATACATTCATGGATTCTTTATATGAAAATCATAGGAATATAGGATGGAACTTGTGTTCACTACTGCAAATAGAAAAGTGGAAATATAGTTAATTAAAATGTTATCATTTTTTTTCTATTGCAGTATTTTAAATATTTTGCTAATGATGCCCATAAGGTAGTGTTTAGAAGAAATAAAATAGAACAGTATAGAGTCTGAAGCTCATCTACTGCTGAGCCTCCCATTGCTTTGGAATATCTTGATTCCATATAAACATATGTCTTTAAAATATCTCTCAGGAAACTAAACATTGTTTTGTAGCAGTTCTAAATGAATATAATTGTGATTATAATTTTTAACACAAAGATTTATGCCATTGCCCCTTGAATTATTATCAAATAATTAATCCACATCTTTAATTTTCCACAAATGTATTCTGTATATCAAGGTTTTAGTAAAGTAATTCTAGTTATAACATGGACATCATCAAACAAATACAAATAATGTAACTTAATTGTATATACTTTTATGTTAATCTAAAATAAATTAATAATAAAAATTTTTTGTTAATGTATTATTTCTCCCTATTTCTTTCTATTCAATATTTTGAAAACTAAACATTTTAAATTCCCTTTCCTTCCCTTTAAAACCTACATCAATCATTTTTTTCTTTCATTCTTTAGGGTACACAGAATTAGGTTATACTGATTGCATTTGTTAAAGTCCCTCTTATAGTTGTGTCCCACCCCCAAGAGATGTGCCATATACTGTGACTCCCATCCCCCTCCCTTGCCTCTCTCCCCAATTGCTCATTCCCCTACCCTCTGCCCCTTTGTACTAGTTCACTTACTGCCTTTATATTAGAATAGAGTACATTGGATTCTTTCTTCTCCATCTTGTGATGCTTTACTAAGAAGAATGTGTTCCACCTCTATCCAGGCTAATACAAAAGACATAAAGTCTCCATCTTTTTGGTGGATGAATAGTATTCCATAGTGTACACATAACACTGGTTGTTAATACATTCCTGAGTAGGTGGGCATTTAGGCTGTTTCCACATTTTGACAATTGTAAATTGAGCTGTGATAAATAGCCCAGTGCAAATATCCTTATAACAAAGGATTTTTTTTCTTCTGGGTAGATGCCTAGAAAAGGGTTTGTAGGATCAAATGGGAGGTCTAATTTGAGCTCTGTGAGGATTCTCCATACTTCCTTCCAAAAAGGCTGTCTTAGTTTGCAGTCCCACCAGCAGTGTAATAGTCTTCCCTTCTCTCCACATCCATGCCAGCATCTGCAGCATTGAGACTTTGTGATGTGGGCCAATCTCATAGGCGTTAGGTGATATCTCAGGGTGGTTTTGATTTACATTTCTCTGATGACTAGGGAGAAGAGCATTATTTCATGTATTTATCTGTTAACCATTCATCTGTCTTCATCAGAAAGGTTCCATTCATATCTCTTGCCCAGAGGTAGATGGGATTGTTCACTTTTTTGTTGATTAATTTGAGTTCCCTATAGATCCTAGTTATAAAGTTGTCTAATTCATAATATGCAAATACCTTTTCCCATTCTGAAGGTTGTCTGTTTGCTTTGGTTGCTGTTTCCTTGGCTGTACAGAAGCGTTTCAGTTTAATTAATTCCCCATTGTTTATTTGTGTTGCTGCAATTGTTTTTATTACTAAGAATTGCCTTGGGCAGAACCTGTGGCTCAGTGAATAGGGTGCCGGCCCCATATACCGAGGGTGGCGGGTTCAAATCCGACCCCCACCAAACTGTAACAAAAAAATAGCTGGGTGTTGTGGTGGGCACCTGTAGTCCCAGTTACTTGGGTGCCTGAGCCCAGGAGTTGGAGTTTGCTGTGAGCTGTGTGATGCCACTGCACTCTACTGAGGACAATAAAGTGAAGACTCTGTTTCTATTGAAAAAAAAAAGAATTGCTTTAGTTATATGGGGTTTCTTCTGGTTCTATACAAAATGAAGAATTTTTTTTTCAAATCTTGAAAGTATGATGATGGAATTTAATGGGGATTGTATTGAATCTGTAGATTGCTTTGGGGAGTATAGACATTTTCACAATGTTGATACTTCTCAGCCATGAGGATAGTATGTTTTTCTATTTGTTAATATCTTTTCTCCTTTATTAAATCATAACTGTGTACATTAATGCATTTATGGGGTTCAATGTGCTGATTTGATATACAATGTAGAATGCTTACCTCTAACTGATTAACATAACCATCCTCACTTATTTGTTGTGTTAAGACATTTATACTCTATTCTAAATAGTTTTTAAATGTATCATTGCATTATGCACATCAGGTGAGGAGAGGTCTTCTGCTATTTCTTTTTTTAGGGTTTAGTAATTTTCCTTGTAGAGGTCCTTCACCTCTTTTATTAAGTATATTCCTAGGTATTTCTTTCTTGCTTGCTTTCTTTTCTTTTCTTTTTTTTTTTTTTTTTTGAAGCTACTGTGAAGGGAATTGTGCTTGATTAGTTTCTCATCTTGGCTGTTATTGGCACATAAAAAGGCTACTGACTTGTGGACTTAGATTTTATATCCTGAGACATTGCTGCATTTTTTGGATCACTTTTAAGAGTCTTGTTATTGATTCTTTGGGGCTTTCTAAGATCATATCATCTGCAAAGAGAGAGAATTTGACCTTCTCTACACCCATTTGGATGCCCTTTATTTCCTTCTCTTGCCTGATTGTATTAGCTGGAAATTCCAGCACTATGTTGAATAGTAGTGGTAATAGAGTACAACCTTGTCTGGTTCCCATTCTAAGTGGAAAAGCTTTTAGTTTTACATATTCAGTATAATGTTAGTTGTGGGTTTGTCATAGATGGCTTCAATCAGATTAAGAAATGTGCCTCCTATGCCTAAATTCTTATGTGTTTTAGTTAGAAAAGGATGCCAAATTTTATCAAATACTTTTTCTGCATCTATTCAGAGGATCACATGGTCTTTGTTTTTGTTTCTGTTGAATGGTGAATTATGTTATGGACTTGCGTATGTTAAACCAGCCTTGCACCCCTGGGATGAAACCTACTTGATGGTGATCAATGATTTTTTTAATGTGTAGCTCTAATCTATTGGCTAGGATTTTATTGAGAATTTTTGCGTTGCTATTCATTAGTGAAATTGGTCTGAAATTCTCCTTTTTAGTTGGGTGTTTTCCTGGTTTTGGTATCAAGGTAATGTTTGCTTCATAAAATGTGTTGAGGAAGAGTCTTTTGTTCTCAAGTTTTTGGAATAATTTCTCTTCTTTGCTCTTCTTTTGGAATAATTTGCTCTTCTTTGAAGGTTTGATAGAGTTCTTGTGTGAAGCCATCTGGAACAGGGCTTTTTTTGTTGGGAGATTTTTTTTTATTGTTTCTTCCATCTCAGTTATTAAAATCAGTGTGTTCAAGAGATCTATTTCTTCTTGGTTAAGCCTAGGGAGAGGATGTGATTCTAGATATTGATCCATTTCCTCCACATTTTCAAATTTCTGGGCAGAGAGTTTCTTGTAGCACTCAGTGATGATCTCTTATATCTCTATGGCATCTGTTACTGCCCCTTTATCATTTCTGATTAAGGTTATTAGAGATATTACTTTTCTGTTTTTAGTTAATCTGGCCAAAGGTTTATCAATTTTATTTATTTTTTTGAAAAACCAACTTTTTGTTTTGTTAATTTCCTGAATGATTCTTTTGTTTTCAATTTCATTCATCTCTGATTTAATTTTGGTTATTTCTTTTCTTCTCTGATTTAATTTTGGTTATTTCTTTTCTTCTGCTGGGTTTCATATTAGATTATTCTTTTTTCAATTCCATAAGATGGTTCATGAATTTGTTGCTGCACTCTCTTTCTGTTTTCAAATGTAGGCATGTAATGTTACAAATTTTTGTCTTAAGACTGCTTTTGCTGTATCCCACAGGTTTTGGTGACTTGTGTCTTCATTGTTGTTATGTTTGAGGTATTTAACAATTTCTTCTTTTGTCTCTTCCTGAACACAACTATCTTTCAGCTGAAGGTTGTTTAATTTCCAAATTTTTGTGTAGGGATAAATGTTTCTGTTGGTTTTGAGTTTCACCCCTATCGCCTTGTGGACTAAGAAGATAAATGGTGTAATTTCTATTCTTTTGATTTTGCTGAGGTTAATTTGTATCCTAGGATGTGGTCAATTTGGGAGTATGTACCATGGGGTGAAAAGAATAATGTATTTTCCTTAACTTTGGGATGGTGTGTTCTGTATATGTCCATGAATCCCATTTTTTCCTAGACTCATTTAGGTCCTATGTATCTTTGTCTAGTTTCTGTTTAGAGGATCTATCCAGTTCTGTCAGAGGGGTGTTAAAGTCCCCGCCTATTATGGTTTTATGAGATATCATATTGCTCAGACCCATTAAGGTCTGTTTCATAAATCTGGGAGCATTTATGTTGTATACATAAATATTTAAAATTGAAATGTCTTCTTGTTGTGTTGTTTCCTTGACTAATATTAAGTGTCCATCTTGGTCTTTCTTAACTTTAGAACTTTAGTGGCTTTAAATCTGCTTCTATCTGAAAATAAGATTGCAACCCCTCCTTTCTCCTGATTTCTATTTGCTTGAAATACTGTTTTCTATCCCTTAACACTGAGTCTTGATTTGTCCTTCAAGGCTAGATTTGTCTCTTGGAGACAGCATATGGATGTCTTCTGCTTTTGTATTCCTTTATCAGCCTGTGCCTCTTCAGTGGTGATTTCAGTCCACTCACAATTATTGAGATAATTGATAACTGTGGTAGAGTTCTAGTTCTATTTTGTGACAGTCTGTTGTGTAGTTTTATCCTTTGCAACATTGTGGAAGCTAAGTTTTGACCATTAGCTTTTGTGTGTTTACTTTGCTAGTGGTCCAATTTGGGGATCAGTGTTGAGAATAGGTCTGAGTTTTTCCTGTAGAGCTGGTCTTGTGATGGTGAATTTCCTCAATACTTATCTATCTGCAAAATATTTATTTTCTCCATTAAATTTTAATTAGTTTAGCAGGATACAGAATTCTGGGCTGAAAATTATTTTGTTTATGAATTTTGAAAGTGGATGACCATGCTCTTCTGGCTTAAAAGGTTTCACTGAAAAATATGCTGTCATCTTGATGGCTCTGCCTCTGTATGCCAGTTGGTGCTTACTCCTGGATGCTTCAGAACTTTTTCTTTTATCTTGATTTTGGATAGGTTCATTACAATGTGTCTTGGAGAGGCTCTGTTTGAGTTGAGATCACCCAGGGTTTGATATCCTTCTAAATGGAGTGTGTTGGGGTCTTTAGTAAACTTGTGAAGTTTTCATATATGATAGCCTCCTGTAGGGCTTCCATTCCTTTGGGACAATCTTCTTCCCCTTCAGAAATCCCTATTATTCATATGTTTGAATGCTTCATGGAGTCTCATAGTTCTCTAAGCACCTGGTCTGCTTTTTCTTTCTTCATTTCTGCCTCTTTATTTATTTTTTATTTATTTATTTTTATTAAATCATAGCTGTGTACATTAATGCAATCATGGGGTACAATGTGCTGGTTTCATGTACTATTTGAAATATTTTCATCCAACTGGTTAACATAGCCCTTTCTTATTTATTGTATTTCTGCATCTTTAACTGCCTGGGTTAACTAGAAAACTTTATCCTCAATCTCTGGGGTTCTTTCTTCTTCTTGATCTAACCTATTTTTGATACTTTCTACTGCATCTTTACATTTCCTGATTGTCTTCTTCATTTCCTTAAGTCCTGCCACATCCTTTCTCTATTCCATGTATCTCTTGTCCAAGTTTTGGTTCTGTCTTTCCATTTTCTCATCCATTCCTTTTATTGTCTTTATCATTCATCTTTTGAATTCCCTTTTGGTGCCATCCATTAATTCTTTACAGGTAAAGTCTTCTGGGGTAGTTACCTCATGGTCTCTTGGAGGATTTCCTCTGTTTTGGTTTTTCGTGCTGCCTGAATTTTTCTGTTGGCTCATCCTCATGTGTTCTTTCTCTCTGTTCATATCCTTGCCTTCATTTTCCCTTCTTACTGCCTCCTTTTTTACAAACAGAAGTCCTTGCTTTTAATGACAATATGTTGCAGTATGTTACAGGGACACCAGGTGGAGCTGTGGTTTTTTTAGCAGAGAGAAAGCACAGCCAGCAACCTCCAAGGTCCTCATTCCTAACTTAGTTGACATTAGTGATTGTCTGAATGCTTCCTCAGCATTCACACCCTGCCAGATTGGGATCTTAAAGTTCACAAGAATCCTTCAGGGGTAGTTCTCACAGTGCCCTCTGACCCCAGTTCCCATGCAGTGTGGGAGTCCCTCAGTCCGTCCCAATAGTGGAGTTCTGATCTCAGTAGGTGAAACAAGATGGTTGTGCTTTAGGTCACTCTTATGACACCCCTCATGACCCTCCTACAATGGCAGTCCCCTACCAGCAAAGACCTCCTCAGTATGACTGCCTCATCAGCCATCAAACGTATGGCAAATCCACTCCAATAACCATTCAAAATCTAGTTGCTGTATACTGTTTAAATTTGGACAGTTTCCCAAGTCCTCCACTCAACCTGCAGCTTCCCCTAACTGAAAACTCCAGAAAAGCTTCCTCCACTCCTGGAACTCTGTGGACAGGCAGATGATCCCAGCTTTTTGCAATACCTCACCCAATTCATCAGATTTCTGGGCCACACACTGTATTCAGCTCACCACCTCCTCACCATGCTTACTGAGTCCTAACTCCAGGTAAGTTCCCCATGCCAGGCATGACTGGGTTCTTTCCCTTAACTCAGTCATTGTAGGAGAGTTCAGATGAACGATCCCTCTGCTCTGCCATCTTGCTCCATCTTTCTACATCAATCTTATAGAAGGTATTTTCTTGGAATGAAAACGTTGTTCAAAATAGCATAGGATGAATATGCCAAATTTAAATCTTATATTATTATTTCACTAATCTTTGGATATGATTCCCAAAAAATTCAGGCCTATTTACATATTTTTAATTTTTAATTATGATCAATATATAATAATTGTATATAATTTGTAAACGACTTCTAAAATCAATTATATATTATTTAAAAGGAATTTTACTTTAAGAAATCAGTGCCTTATGATCATCCTATGGGCTAATAACTACAGATCCTATGTTAATACTATTTATATTCAAGGGTTCAGAACTGCATAGCAATAAATTATGTTTTTATGCGCTAACTGTTTTGCATATTCTTTTAAAACACAATTTTAATCATCAAGATTAGGCTTTTTCTTTGAAACTAGACATAATTCTTAAGAATTATGTCACAATAAAATATAATCCTCTGTCTTTTTCATACTCATACCTCAAAATCATCCTGCCTTTTTGACGTTCCCTGAAATACTTATACCATAGTGGAGGGGAAACTCTTATTTATGTCAGCTTTAAAGAAAAAAAATAAAAACTTGGCTTAGGTAGCACTAACAGTGTCTAGCATATTACAGTATAATCCTCTCAAAGAATAATTACTGGGTAATAGCCGACATTCTGGCTTCCCCTGTGGTCTCATATTTTTTTAAAATTTTTCCACTAATTCAAGACCATGGTAAAATATACATAAAATAAATTTACTACTTTGAACATATTTAAGCATATACTTCAGTGCCATTAAGTACATACATATCACTATCATCCAACTCCTAAACACTTCTGACCCCCGCAACTGAAATTTTATACCCTTTAAACAATAAATCCTCATTTCAGCCTCTTCCAGCCCCTGGCAACCACTAATCTACTTTCTGTTTTTGTGAATTTGACTACTTTAGGTATCTCATATAAGTATAATCATATATTTTTTGTTCTTTTGTGACTGGCTTATATTATTTAGTGTATTGTTCTCAAAGACTCATTTACACAAATTCAGTTAATTTCCTTACTTTTTAAGGTTGAATAATATTTCCTTGTATGTGTGCACATATATCACATTGTTTACCCAATCATTCATTCATCGAGGGACACTTGGGTTGCTTTCTTCCTTTGACTAGTTGTGAATAATGCCATTATCCACATTGGAGTACAAATATGCACTTAAGTACCTGCTTTCAGTTCTTTTGGGGATATGCCTAGAAGTGGAATTATTAGATCATATGGTAATTCTACTTTTAATTTTCTGAAGAACTCCCATAGTGTTTGGCATGCTAATTCAGCAGTTTTTAAACAGTAAAAGGTATAAAAATAAAGTTACTATGATTGCAAAATTTCATGCTAACTAATTATTAACCTACACCATTATTTTATGTGCTAGATACAGTGAAGGGAATTTTTGAGGTGTATAACACTGGTACTCTCATTCCCAGGCCAACGGTTACCCCATAAACCAACTTGGTACTAAAAACTTAATTATGATTTCAGAGAAAAGAAAAAAAGCTTTGATAACCTGTAGAAATGATTTACTTTTGTCTTTTAGCACCTGATATTTTCATGATATATAGTGAGGGGCAATGTGACATATTTATCACTTTTGATATTTTCCATTAAAATATCCTGCATCTGATGTTTAAAAATTACGGTCTGTCAAGAATTTTTAACCTTAAAGAACAACACCTCAAAATTACTTCCTATACTACATAAATTACATTCACACACAAAGTAAAATCTACAAAGTATAACCACAGTGAATTTTCCTTTAATTCTATAAATAAATAAATTACTTCAATTTCAAACAGAGATTGCATTTTTTTTTTCAGCAGTTCAATCTTGACTAATTTTCACATGTTCTTCTACTTTACTAAGTAGGACCATAAGCACCATCTCAGGTAAAACCATCTGATTAAAATAAAAATGATACTGACACCTTTACCTGGTAGCTTGCATATTTCAATAGAGTTCCCTTTAAGTTAATTAACATGTGGATACTTAACTATAGATTCAAGTAACACACAGCTTTCTTGTCACTGTACTTTTCATAAAATGTTATGAAGCAAAGCATACCTAAATAACATTATATATTACACATATATATTAAGGTTCCAAAATTAAAGAAAACTATCTGAAATTATAAAAATGAAATCTTATCTCATTAGCCCATACACATTATATACAAATTACATTTTTAAATTACTATGTGGCATGAAATGTGTAAAAAAGTAATAAACATGATGTGAGAATTAGATACTATGGAAACTTCAATTTCTCATTTTCTGAAATTTAATTCTAAATATTGCATGTGAAGGGTATTATTTCTAATAAAATAGACTTTTGAGTTATAATGCATTGTGATTTAATTATAAATAAATGACATAAAGAAATTCTTTTAAAAATACATGTGGGCATGCTCAAAAAATAGATATGTATATTTGCAATACTATATAATGAAATGATATACATTAATCTCTATCAAACTCAAGTTATTCAGAGCCATTAATTTCAGTGAACATGAGAATCATATGTTAATCTTTGAGCTATTTGCTCTCATCGCACACTGAAATATTCTACTGTATTACATTTCCTATGAAACTGTAACTAAGTGATGATTTATGCCATCAGTTATTTCTCTCGTTTACCAAATGAACATTCCATGAAGGCAATGATCAACCTTATTTATTGCTTCATCTTCAGTGCCTAGCATAGCTGAGCACATCTTAGATGTCTAAGAAATATTTTCTGAATGAAGAAAAACATATTATTAGTTCAACTTCCTGATTTCCTTTAGGACAACTGCCTCATGTCTTTCTTTTTATAATAACAACAAGATAAGTCTGTTAGTAGGTATCCAGGTTGCTATGGTTTGAACATTTGTCCCCTAAAAACTCATGTTTAAATTTAGTCCTCAATGTGATGGTATTGAGAGGTAGGGCCTTTCAGAGGTGATTGCCCTCATGAATGGATTACTACATTGATAGGTTAATGGATTAATAGATTCAAGGATTTGCCTAGGAGTCAGACTAGTGGCTGACGAGTTGCTGTCAAAAGAGGAAGAGAGACCTGAGCTAGGATGCTCAGTCCCATCACCAAGTGATGCTCAGCCCTGCCTTGAGACTGCAGTTTCCACCAACAAGAAGGCCCTCATGAGATATGGCCCTTGGCTTTGGACTTTTTAGCTTCTCTGACTGTAAGAAATAAATTATTTATTTGTAAATTACCCAGTTTCAGGTATTCTGTTAGAAGCAACAGAAAAAAGCCTAAGACTCAAGCTAAATTGCATGATTCATATTAAATTCCGGTTGCTATTCTTGGCAACTGTTCCTGCACCTGGCATCCTGCACAGCATTGAAGTGTACCCCTTAGAGTTAAAAAGAATTGATCGCTTGATCATTTTTTTTCAAAAGAGTCAAGCTGTTAGACCAAGATTACTTTGGGGATGCTATTAGAGCCAAGCAGGTGAAAAAACAAAGCTATTTATTAACACAGTTTCTTACTGATCGCTACAGACACTCTAGGTGTACACATTAATGAGGCAGCCTTCCTAGTTTGTGCCACAAGTGATACATACCTATGAAATTTTTGTGCTGTTTACACAGAAAAGACTGAGACTCCTATGAGACGCATAAAAACAAAGCAATCCTTGCTCCCCATTGGACAGAAGATTCAGAAAGGTGAATCACAGTTACAGTACTGGGAAAACAACTCAAAAGGGCACATCTTATTGATGCAAGAGAGCTGAGTAATGCCTCCTACAGAGATAGCCTCCTCAGTGAGCCTCACTGAGCTAATGGGGCCAACATAAGCATATCTAGAAGCACTTTAGTATGCACCCCAGTGGAGTAGTTAGACAATGGGGAAGGGGAGATGGTAAAGATTGACAAGAAAAATAAATGTTTGTGTTTGCGTATCTTTATACCATAAAATATGCTTTCTGAGATAATGTCCTAAGTAGCTGGTTCCTTTGATTCCATTTAGAGTTATATCCATTATCTTTTAAATGTATTTTATTTTCTCAAACTATTAATCAAATACAGTTAGAGGTAAATAATGCACAGAAAAATTCATATGGTCATAATCTTATTAAATTTTCAATGTGAAATAGAAACATATGACCTCATTCTTCTGACTTTGTTCAAATAAAAAAAAGTTGAAAAAATTGATTCTGACCACACAAAATATTAAAAAAAAATAATCGTGTCGTAAAATGTAAGATCAAGTTCACTGACAATATTTGAAGAAATTTTAAAATTAATATTCAAACATTATTTTAATCAAATGTCTAAAATTATACTAAAAACAAACATGAAGATGATTCTGGGAAGATGGTAGAATAGAGAGCACCAGAGATCTGTCACCCCTTCTAGTCACTAATTGCACTGGCAGACTCTGGCTGATGTAACTATTTTGGAACTCTGGAGTCTATTGAAGGCTTGCAATATTCAGAGGAAGGTTTGGATGATAAATTGCAGTTAATTTCAGTCACTTTCAGATCTTAGCACAGTAGCAGCTAACCATCTCCCAACCCCTCCCTGTGGCAGGCAGCTGTGCACTTGTTTCTGGAGCAGCTCGCACACAGCTTGTTGGAGCCAGGGTGGGCAAAAAGTACCCTATACTCCAACTATCAGGGATCTGTGTGTTCTGATTGCTAATTGCTGCCTCTGGTCCCAGAAGTACAGATAAAGAGGCCCCCAGTAGCTGAACTGACTTCAGGGATATTTAAGAGGTTAGTATCCTCTTATTTGACAATGTGAATGTTACTTTCTTTGCATTACTGTTATTGTTATTGCTTACTACTTCGTTGCAGCAATAGTCTCATTTCTTTTTTGAATGTATTTATCTTTGCTTGTTCTTTGTGAGGTTTTTGTTTCTGATCCTTCCCCTAAACGTTGTTATTGTTGTTAAATTTTAAGCCTTTTTAATTTTGTGAAGGCAAAAAGAGGAAACCTAATAAACACAAGTATATGTGAAATAAAAAAAATAAATTTAAAAAAAGAGGTTAGTGTCCTTTTTTTACTCTTCAAGTTTCTCCTTTTCTACTTTTGAGAGCCTGACATTAATAGAAACAGGGAAAATTAGCAGGTGATCATACGGATGTAGAAAAAGACACAGGCTCAGAAAAGATGTGAGAAGACCTCTATTTTATACATCAGGCTGATCCTCGGCAGAGGAAAAGCCTTCAACGTTCAAAAAATTAAAACCAAAAAATAATAACAAAAACAGTAAATCCGGGTGACGGGGGAAAATTTGATTGTCAGAGGTTACAAAAATGATTCAAATGTCTTGATTTTCAACAACAAAATCACAAGGCATACAAAGAAATAGGAAAATATGACCCATTCAAAAGAAAAATATTCAGCAAAAACTCTTCCTCAAAAGACCTAATGGCATATCTTAGATAAAGACTTTAAAACAGTTGTTTAAAGACACTCAAAGAACTAAAAGAATATGTAGAGAAAGTTAAGAAAACAATCTATGAACAAAATCTATGAACATAATAGAATATCAATAAAGAGAAAAACCTAAGAAGAAACCAAAAGAAATTGTGCAGGTGAAAATTATAAGAAATGGAGTTAAACATGGCTAAAGGGAATCAAATATAGATTTGAGACTGAAGAAAGAATCAGTAAAGTTAAAGGTAAGGGAATGGAAATTGTGGAGTCTGAGGAACAGAAAAGGTTGAAGAAAAGTAAATAGAGCCTAAGTAAACTGTGGGCCACCATCAGGCTGACCAAAATATGGACTATAGAAGATTCAGAAGAAGAGACAGAGAAAGGTAAAGTGAGAATATTTGAAGAAATGGAGGCTGTAACCCTTTAAACTTAATGCAAGACATGAATATAATAATCCAAGAAGCTCAACACCCTCCAGATAAGATGAACTCAAAAAGACCCACATTCAAGTCATCCTCAATAAAATGATGAACAGATTTTCTCATTAGAAACTTTGAAGGCCAGAAGGCATTGGGGAAGTATATTCAAAGTCCTAAAAGAAAAAAAAATTGTCATCCCCAAATCCCATAAATGATGAAACTGTCCTTCAAAGCGAAGGAGAAATTAAGATATTCCATGACAAAGAAACCTGAAGAATTTCCAATACCACTACACTTGCTCTGCAAGAAATCTCAAAGGAGTCCTACAGGGCGAAATGAAAGGACATTAGATAGTAACTTGAAGCCATTAGAAAAAAAGATTTCAATAAAGGTAAATACATGTGCAATTCTAAAAGCGAACATTATTTTACAATGGTTTGTAAATTCATTTTTTGTTTTCTATGTGATTTAAGAAATTAATACACTAAACAAACCCAATTATTACTCTAAAAGCTGGTATTACTAAAACTTTGGTTTGTAACACAATGTTTTGTTTTTATACAATTTAAAAAACTAACACATTTAAAAAATATATTTCTTTATATTAGGGGGAACATAGTATTTAAGACCTAACTTTGTGACAATAACCAAAAGAGTTTGGGAATAAATCTGTATTGAGCCAGAGATTTTTATGTTTTTGAAGTTAGGCTGGTACAAATTCAAATGAGGATGTTTATAACTTTAGGAAGTTAGAGGTAATCTCCATGTAACTACAATGAAAATGGCTATAGAACATACAAACCAGGAAAAGAATTGAATTATTTTACTATAAAAGCTCAAGTGAACATGCAAGAAGAATGTAATGTAAGAAATGAGAGATGAAAGTTATTTGACAAATAGAAAAAACAAAATAGAAAAGGAAAGTAGAGTTGACCCTTGAAGAACATGGGTTTGAACAGCTCTGGTCCAATTATATGTAGACTTTTAAAAGTAAATCTGCCTCCAGTGACTCCTTTTCTACCTTCTTTACCTCCTATGCCTCTGTATGTAGGAGGATTAGTTTTTAGTTATTACTGATAGATTCTAATAAACGGAAAAGATTGCAGTGTCTTGAGGAAAACCCTCCTCGAAGGTAGAAAATTCCCATCACTCACAAGTATATGACTATCTTTTAGTTAAAAATTATGGAAATATTGAGTATAGGATCCTGATCTTATTTAAGATACACTCCACTGAATGTGAAAATGGAAAGCTATCAGAAAAAAAAAAAATTCAAAACAGAGAAAGGACCAATCAATCCCTCCTTTTCCTCTTTGTCTTCAACCTAGTCAACAGGAAATGGATGAAGATAAAGAATTTTATGATGATCTAGTTCCCCTTCATGATTACTAAGTATGTTTTATCTTACTTATGATTTTCCTTATAGATTTTCTTTTTCTAGGTTACTTTATTGTAAGAATACAGTAAACAGTCATTAATGCATATTTGGTGTGTTATATTGGACTTTCAGGCCTCCACAACTGTGATAAATAAATTTCTATTATTTATAAGTTACCCGTCAGTGGTAGTTTGTTATCACAGCAGACATGAACTAAGATAATGGAAAAGGGAAACATTCTGACATTCGTTACAACACAGATAAACCTCAAAGGCATCACGCTAAGTGAAATAAGCCAGGCACACAAAGACAAATACTGTATGACCACTTAAATGACATTCTTAGAGTTGTCAAAATTGAGACATAAAGCAGAACAGTGGCTGCTGGAAGGCTGGGGTATGACAGAATGAGGAATATTGTTTAATGGATATAGACTTTTAGTTTTACAAGTTAAATAGACTTACGGAAATGAGTGGTGACAATGGCTGTACTACATCATAAATATATATAATACCTCCACATCGAACACTTAAAAATGTATAAGATAGTAAATTTTATGTTCTGAATATTTGACTACAATAAAAATTGAAAAAATATGCATTTCGAGTATTCTTTAATACTATATGTATAAAATTGATGGTTATAAAAAAACTTTTAAATTTTGTGAATTTTTTCACTTAAACTCTTTTCCTACTTAATATCTCAAAAATTAAAATACAACTTTGATATAATACAAGTTGAAAAATATTATAAAGCTAGTTTTAGTAGATGAAAATGGACTACTGTGGCCTGAAAAACGTCTCGTATCATCTAACACAAATGCGATTGTATACATCACCATTAAAAGTATAAACTTTTCATATGCAAATATTGTTATGTCTTTTTTTTGAGAAAACTAGTAAGAGAATTATATGAAATAACAGCTCTCATACATACAAATAAAAGAATTTGTCATTATAGGTAATAAAATGTGATTTAAGCAGCTTTTAAACAGTGGTTAAAATATTCTCTTTTTCTCTGTTTTGAAATTTTTTTTTTTCTGATAGCTTTCCATTTTCACATTCAGTGGAGTTTCTCTTAAATTAGATCAGGGTCCTATACTCAAGATTTCCATAATTTTTAACTAAAAGATAGTCATATACTTGTGAGTGACGGGAATTTTCTACCTTCGAGGAGGGTTTTCCTCAAGACACTGCTATCTTTTCCGTTTATTAGAATCTATCAGTAATAACTAAAAACTAATCCTCCTACATACAGAAAATACATAATAACATTTCAGTTTTAATTATGCTTTCATTTTAGCTGCTGAGATCCCCCTCCTTTTTTCTTGTTTTCTATGCCTGGTCATTTAAAAAACGGCTTTGACCTCATTCTTTGATATATGTATATTCAATCCCTGCTACTTCCTAACTTGTCACATATTTCTGTTTCTTTAAAGTTGCTGAATTTTGTTGGCAGAAAGTTGTTTATCATATTCCCTTATTATTACGTAATGCTTGTAAGAAGAGTAGTGATTTCACTATAAGTAAATTCTTACTCCCAGCTTACATTTCACCCTTCCCAAGCCCTAATTCCCAGAATTATGAACAGAGTTTTCTTCTATCACCTATCTTCTTATAGATTAACCCTGTTTTTAGGAAGAATGAAGTCAACCTGTATCATTTATCAATCTTCGTTCTTTTTTTTTTTTTTTTTTTTTTTTGCAGTTTTTTGGCTGGGGCTAGGTTTGAACCTGCCACCTCTGGTATATGGGCCGGCACTCTACTCCTTTGAGCCATAGGTGCCTCCCCATAAATCAATTTTCTTTTAGTGATTATGAGTTATTTTATAATTCTAAAATAGTTATGTCTATTACTTCAGTTAGAGATCTTCCTCTATTTTTAATTTTAAATTCATCAGAGTAGGTTGTCTCTTATTGGTTATTGAAAACTATGAGTCATTTCATGAAGAGAAGAAATAGTTTTCTATAAATGTGTTTATTAATAATTTCATTCACTGTGTATCTTTCCAAAAAATTGAACATGATAAAACATAAGACCTCAAATTTTCCCCCATACTGACAATAGTTAAAATAGATACATCTGGGATTGCTAATAATTTTCTCCTGAAAGAAACAAAACAAAACGTAACAAAAACAATAGAACCATTTTTAGTTGAAAGCTGCATGCACATTGCTAGGATTTAGGATTTGTTTGATGTCAAATTTAGTCACTGTTTTATAAAGAATAATTCAAGTCACCTCTGAGATGAAAGTTGGCCACAGCCTGTTTTCAAAATTGGAAATCACTGTATAAGAGCTCTGTTGGTTGGCATGCCAAATGAGTTTTTCTAGCCCATTCCCACTGTATCAACTAACATCTTTCAATCGACAAATTGTACTTTGGCATGAACAGAAGGATGGATGTCTGCCATTTTTTTGGTCCCTAGTAAAATAGCTATGAACATATGCAGTATGTTGTTCATTTTTAGAGCTTGAGGATGGCAGGTTTAATTATACCAAAAAGGCAAAGAATGATGGTGAGTTGAAGACCAAATGGGCTTAGCAGGGAATGCACAAGGTCATTTAGCAAGGACTATTCATGCCAGGCTGGAATTACCTGACTGTCATATTTCAGTTTCATCCCACAGGTAATCTTTGTCTTCCTATTGTTAACCTTGCATAATTAGGACCTGTTAACAAGGTAAGAGAGATTAGATTTTTTTCTTTAGGGCTTCTGACATAGAAACAATGCAGGAGAAGCAACAGGGAGCCTGATTTGGAACAGACACGAGGCACATTTTCTAATGATGAAAGCTGTCCAAAGTGGAATGGGATGCCTTGGGGGTTGTTAAGTTTTATATTATGGAAGTATTCAGGCTGATGCTATACTATTTAAAGAAGCTGTTATGGAAAAAATCAAGCAAATGATGAGGACTGGACTAGATGTGTGCCTAGGTGTCCTCTAAAGTCTCCTTGAAGGACCACCCACTGTATACAAAAGTATTATTTTCACAAAACTACAAAATACCTTTAATTTACTTTTTACTGTGGCCTTTGCACAATACTCAGTATTGGGCCACTGTATCTATAAAAATGGCCTAAAAATGAAGTCTGTAAGAAAATATTCAACACAAAAAATTCATTGGATAGGTCTTTTAAATTTTCCATATGCTGTTAGTCTACAGTAGCTGTTTGCCTTGCTAATTTAAACCTTAACAATAAAAACCTTTCCCTGTATTCCTCACATGTTTCGGCAGTTAACCAATGTCTTCTCGGGCCCGGGAAGGTTATCTACTCCCTCTCCTCACTGGGCAGCCTTTTAGTGGTCACGATTTTTGCTTCAGAGTAAGAAGACCACTGCTAACATTCCACATATCCCACCCCTTCTCAACATAGCCAAAGCTGGATGGCTGAAAAAGGACAAGACGAAGATCTTTCTCCCATGCTTGTAGTTATGGACTGGAACTAATAAAAGACTTTTAGAAGCAACCCAAAAGAGTCACACTGGCTTATCAATCCTGAGAACCCAGTTATATGGCTCCTCTTCTACCAAAAACTGGCAAAGGAAGACATGCTTACTATTACTAATTCAGGCTACTGTTTCTCAACTAAGAGTGGTACTGCCCCTAAAACATATTCAGAAATCTTTGTGGGAATTTTTTAAATTGTCACAAATAATGCTTGGGATATAGTGTTGAATTTGAGTTGTGGGGGCTGAGAACAATCAATATGATGCTGCAAGAAAGTCCTGCTCAGTGAAGACCTCACTGCATCTAAAGTCTCATGGGAAGATCTAGTTTGGACAAAAATGATACTTTTCCTTGGGGCTAGGCAGACTGGTGCCTGAGTAAAATTGGGTTTATGATGGTAAGAATAAAAAAGGATCCTTTGTGGTAGCCAAGTAATTGTGTCCGCCACAATTTTTAATGCTTTCTCTTGATGACTCTTCATTTTTGTACAACTCTGAAACCACATAGGAAATGCATATATGAGGATGCCACTATAACCTGCTATTGTTTGGCACGATGAACTATATTTCTGCCTCAATAAATATTGTTTGATGATGCTGATGACAGCCTGTGTGAGTGGTTGTTGCTTAACCTGAAGAGAAACACAAGTGTACCAGCTGATTACATTAGTCAAAATATTACTCATTTTCCTAACGTTAACTCCAACCAAATGCTTGAACTTTCATTTTTATTTTTCTTTACGTACAATGGAACTTGAGTGCTTTTCAAATCTAAAATCCTGATCAAAGATAACTCAATAGGCAATGTTCCTCACTTTTATTATAAATATTTATAAGAGTAAATGGAACTTTGATATAAAGTAAATTGAAGAGGAATTTTAATAATGCATGGGAAATTATATTAAAATAAATTTTAAGGATATGTAAAGCAGCCATGAGAAACATGCTTTAATATTTAGATAAGTATTAAATGACAATTAGCATATATAAGCTACTTTTATAGGTAGTATAAAAAGACATTGTTAGAAAAGAACCATAAAAAGCTACTAAAATGTTAAATTCATTTACTAAGATAGTTTAGTTATTTCTGATAATTGTCCATCTGGTAAAATTATATTAGCATTCCAGAGAAATCTGAACAGGACTGCCAGGTCTGCTCTATTATTTCCATAAATACGATTCCCTTTCCCAGGGAAGAAAAACACCTTTCATTACTCATTTGAGTCCCATCCCAATTGTATATGCTTCCAGTTTCTTCTGTTCCATGATCTATCTTATGTTAAACTTAGTGGATGTATCCTTGATCAAAGCATGGTGAAAATGCTTCCTAATATTAATGTATTTATTATTTTTATCTAAATTTTTTGGTTTCCTTTATTTATGTAATTTCATGTGGCAACTTTGTGCTCATTTAGCCAAGTTATGCACAATTAGGTGCTTAGTAAATATTTTTTGAATATGATAATGATAAATTATCTTTTCAAGTATAGGAACAATTCTCAAGTGACCTGAAAAAAGTTACTACACAATAAACGTCTTTCATTTTATATGTTGAATCAAGCCTGTTTATAAATAACTCAGAAGAAAGTAGGATTAAATCAATAAATATCTGATTTTATTCTGCCACATTTTAATAAGTAATCACATTAACTTGGGTTAAACTTTTAAATTAGGGGAGAAAAAATAATTTATAAAGTTAAGGAAATATCCAGAAGTCAGTATATGAATACCATTGTCAATTAAACTTGCGATACACTCTCAGAGTCATCTTTATTATTACATTTATGTTTTAAAGGATCAATGTAGAATTTTAGAAACATATTTGGCTTGTGGCATTACATTCTTTATGAAGAATTATAGACTTTTTTTAATGACTTTTGTCATTTTCACACTATTTTTCTCCTTAATCTTTGCATAAAAAGATGCCCGTATGTAAAATAATTTTATTTCACATACAAACACAAAATTAGTATGACAAAAAATTAAGTTTGAAATGATTATCAGTATGTTAAACAAACCACAACAGTTTTGTTGGTGCTATAAAATTTTAGAAAATCATATCAAACTCTGTAGAATAAATTAACTGTGGATGTTTGTAATCTCACGCTTCTTTAATTAAAGATATCTTGTTTTGATCTATGGCCCTTAAAAAGATTAAGATCTTAACTTAATTCTTCAATGTGAAAAAAATACTTACCATAGAAATTCATTTTTGAAATGCTGAAGTTAATGTATAAAGTCTTTTCAATTGAACAAATACTTCAGAAAAGCATGCAGAATTTCAGCAAGGAAGTTGATATACTACTGAAGCTGGTCAAAGGTAATGAATGGCTAATCGCTATTCTTTCTCTGAGAATTACTGACCTCGTATTTATTATCTTGACTGATTTAATCAGAACCC